>PNEQ01106592.1:0-50731 GCA_003012365.1 Medauroidea extradentata
ATATATATATATATATATATATATATATATATATATATATATATATATATATATATATATATATATATATATATACAAATGCATAATTTACAGTATGTACTAAATATATCGATTAACTTTAACATCGATGCTTAACGACAGCCTCAATCAACTCAAGAGACGGTTAATCATATACACGTATTGAGATGACAGCTTCAATCCGGACTAATGAGAAGAGCAGAGTCATATATTTGCTTGGATCTGACAGCGCAATGTGACTCGTGAGAAGGTTAATCATCGATCGAGCTGCTCGGATATGACAGATTCAGTCAAACTCATTAATAGGTGAGTCATCTAGCCACATTGAGGTGACAGTGTTAATCAGACTCATGAGAAGTTGATTCATCAAGCAATTTTGAGATAGCATTTTCTTTTAAAATGTATGAGAATCTTCAAGCTACATTTAAATGACTGCCTCAGATCCATTATAAAGAGCAACGTCTAGTCACTTTGAGATGACAGCGTCGATCAAACACATGAGATGATGATTCATTTATAGATATCGAGATGACAGCATAGTCACAATGTGAGTCATCTAGCAGTTGAGATGACAGCCTCAATCAGATTCATAAGACTTTAAGTCATCTAGCCGTTTTAAAATGACAGTCAGAACTTTGAGTTTTGGCACGAGTAAAGTGAATGTTTGTAGGCCCAGGTGGAAGCTCTGGAAATGTTGTGCCATGCCGAGCGTCAGTGATATGTAAATTCTTGCTGGAACACAGGCCGTCGCTTCCTTGTTAGTCATTGCGAACGAGTATATTGTAGATGGGGCAAGAAAAATAAAAAACTTTTTAAATTGCAACCAAATATTTAAATTACCATTTTTTTTGTTTTACTTCATTTTTTTTTTTTTTTTTTCATTTTTGTGCAAAAATTTTCCTTAAGTTATAATATATACTACACAAATTTATTCGTTCTTTGATTACGTTTTCTACCTACGTTATAATCTCGATTATAGTTTATAAATTTCACATTTTCTATTGACCGATACCGATAAATAGTTTTTGCAATATTAACAAACTTATTTAACTATTTTAGACAATTGCATATTCCTAACTCCAGTTTTGCCGACGTATTTTTAAATTCTGGGTAAAACAAATTATATATGTTATATAATGTTGTTTCTTCAGTTCCCTACATTTACAGTCGCCACAGCCCATATTCCAAATACACTTAATTTCGTCAATAAAACATTCTGCATTATGGTCATACATTTTGTACCAACTTCTCCCTCAAACAACGACGAACAACGGAAACTGTGACGGTTTCCGTGAAGAAAGAGGCAGAATTGGCAGCCCTGCAGGCGTAGGGCAGATCGCAGTTATATAAAAAAAGTCTGGAACAATACCATGTAATTATTAAACTCTAAAATGCTGCGTATTGTAACTACGAGCGTTCCGGTTTACAAAACTCAGCGTTTGGAACAACAGTACACCATGAATTAAATTATTCATATGAAGCAATGTGTTTTTAAAACTCGGCGTTCCAGCAACTGCGAAAAGCGGGAATGAAAGGGGCCTAACGAGCATCATGCTACGTCTTGATAATGTTGGAATCACAATAAAGCGACAGACGTGACGCGAATGGCACGATGCGACACTAAATTTTTTCTTTATTGCGAACACAAGTTCGTCTGCCATGCGACAATACAACAAAAATATCAAATGTCAGTAGTTCTTGCCACTACATGTTAACCTCTAATGCGACAGCCATAAATACTATTAGAGTATTGAAATTGTTCCCCGTTTATTTGTAATGAACTTTAAATATCCACTGGCATTCCGAAACGTGAAAATAAAGTCACAATTACACCCTCGCTTAAAAATGTAATGATTTGCTTACAGTAACAAACAAAATTCTCTCGTAAAATAAATAATTGAAATTTACCATTAACCCAAAATTAAATTATGGTTTTCAGATTTGTCACGTTCGCAACGCGAATAAATTGAAATACTTTCTACAAGGAATTCGCGTCGCGTCCGCCACTTTTGTTGCGCTGGCGTCACAAAAGCCTTGGCGCTGATTGGCTGACGAGTTTTGTTATTCAGGTAGCGCTGTTGTGATTCCAGCATTACACAGACATTATTCAAAATTGTGTGCACACTAACTGAGCGTTTGGCTCGCCATTAAATTTACTAACATGACGTAGTATGGATCTGCAGTGTTGTCCGTTAGTGGATTGCGACATCCTCAAGAGAAGACTATTTGAAAAAGTCTAAACAAGATTTTATACGTTGTTTTTCTATAAGCGATTAAGTAAACATGTAGTAACAATTTGAGTTTAAATTACTTGGGCAAATACGTGGGTAAGAAAAACGACTTTGCTAAAATTGTGCATTTTAACATTAGCGTTGTAAAATTATAAAATAAACAATGTATTATGTCCTAGTAAAGTTTTTGTTATCATTCATGATGTAAATTCATTTTTAAGCATTTCCACATTTCGGTAAAATGTTTTATGGAATTTGACGTTACTCAGTGATTTACTTATAAAACTTTAGTAAAATAAGAAAAAAATAAAAAGTTTTAATAATCTCGATGTTTAAATATTATTGATTAAATATATACACGTAAATTGTCCGCCATTACGGACAACCTGTGTTGTCAGTTTGAACGTAAGTCTTGTTTGAAACACTTGCGACTTCAAAATTATTAGGCGTATTAACATCACTGTAACAATGTCTGTGCACGTGTTCGTAATTTACTTACGCCACACTGTAGAACCATATAAAGTAACACAAAATCAGTCTTGTAAAGTTTACAATTTTAAAATGCAGTACAGTACTAAAAATTCACACTTCATACGTATGTTATAGCCTACTAATACAACACTATGTATGACTAGGGTTACCAACTGTGTATGACCAGAGTTACCAGACACTGAGAAAAAAAAGACATTCATCTTGTGAAAGGATGGCATACACTATGAAAAAATACAATGAAAAGTTTTCTTATAATATTTAAATTACTTATCAAACGAACATATGTTCATATTAATAACCAATTTGCTTACTAAACAACACATATTTTCAAGCAAATAACCATTAACTATAACTATTTCAAAGAACACAATTTTGTTATGTGAATAACTAAGTGCACCATATAAATAACTCATATATTAATTTTTTCATGTGCGTGTGTGTGTTTGTTTGTGTGTGCGCCACAGAAGATTCAAGGAGATAAACTGAGTATGCAGTTGTGTACAAACAGAAACAGGGAAAATTGCGTAAACGTAATAGCATCTAAAAGTAGGATATTTTTTAGTATCAAGAAAAATCCGGCCGGGCGCAGAAAAATCTATGAAAAGTAGGACATGTCCTATTTTTGCCGGACGTATGGTAATCGTATGTATGACGTCATTCATTCGGGAGTGCCTCGGTTCAGATCCCGGTCCCGCCATCTTTATTTCAATTTTCCGACGTTTACCGGGATCGCTGCAGGCAAATGCTGAAATGAAGCCTAACCATAACCATAACCAATTTCTACCTCGTTTTATGTCTGTCCGAGACGATTGTTTCATCTCTAGCGACCTCGCTATCTACGAGACATTAAGTCCTTCCTACCTATCTGGCTTTATAGATCGCGAAATTCACGACAATACCAGCTAATGGATAGTCTTGCTATACGACGCATGGTCTTGACACTACCACGCGTACGTTATAAGAGACGTCTTGAATACGGTACGTTATATTGCGGGTCCGTTATAATGGACGTATTTTTAAATGTTTGTCATTTATAATGGGATCCCGTTAACATGGGGCCTTATTATAATTGGGGTATGGATATTAATATTTGTATTATTCATATCAACTACGGAATTTGAGTTTTCGGCCGCCTACAGGGAGGTAAAAGTTGTTATGTGTGGGTGGAAAAGTTATGGCACATTGAGAAAAATAACTGATAATTTTCATTACATACTGTAGTTCTCGAATTTTAATATTCCAAGGGAATTTTTACCTTCAGCATCTCAAAGAAAGCTTAAATTTAACGCTATAAAATATTGCAATATTTAGTTCTTATGAATGGACCCGCTGTGGTCGAGGATCCACGCCTCCCGCCTTCCACCCAGACGATCCGGGTTTGATCCTCGGTGGGTTCGGTCCAGGATCCTTCGCATGTGGGGAACTTGGCGGATGTTGCCGTTGGCCGGCGGGTTTTCTCGGGAAACTCCCGTTTCTCCCGTATTTCTCATTCCGTCACTTATTCACACATATCTGACCTCACCCCATCCATTCTTCGAGCTGGAGGGCGACGGGCATATCTCGCTAGTCGAGCAGCCGGCCCAGCCTTCACCCCGGCCTTCTCTCACACACAATGTGGCCCTGCCAGAAGGCGGGAACACCTAGTGGCATTCTCATTCTTCTTATGGCTACACAACAGCATGAGCAGAACATGTTGGTGTTGCAAATGTGTGTGGTATCGTGTTGTGATTGTTCTTGTTCAGTTATGTCTATGGCTCGGTAGTTTTCGCGAAAAGATTTTTGCCCCACTTTGTTTCAGTGTCTTACGTGCACACCTGCAGTTCAACTTCATGGCTATTGAGAGAGTGTTTTTGTGCAGAGTCGTTATTCATTTGACTGTGCCAATCAGTACACAGATAACTGCCACACATCACGTCTGTGATTTCCGGATTTAACCTCCACACGCTGGGTGTTACGGCATCCAATCACTGACCACATAGCAAAGATGCAGGTGCGCACGTAAGGCACTGAAACAAAGTGCTGCAAAATTCTTTTCGCGAAAACTACCGGGCTCTAGTTATGTCAGCGTATCGTGACGTAAACACGGCCAGTGGGCGGGGAGAGGCAGGAGAGGCCTACTGTGATAGGAAGGCGACACACTGGCGGGCCACTGATTGGCCAGTAAGTCCTCGTATCAAGTACGAGGCTCGCTGCAGGACGATGGGTCAACGCTACGGAAGACTTACGTGAGCTTCATTGCAGCGCAGTCTTCACAGGATAAAACGTTCTCGACAACTCGCATTATACGATGGGATCTCTTCTGTTTCCTCCAACAACATTGGCTTATGTTGTCTCACTCAGACTATGGCGAGTGAAGAGATTTAGGTCAGTGCTTTCCTAAGGGGCAGGGGCAAATCCAGTGAGGGAACTGCCCCGGGCGCCGGGTTAAAGTGTAAAACAGGTACAATATCTGGACTTTATTATTGTATTTTTGTTAACCATGAACACCATGTTATGTTATAAATACAGTATTTATAATTATAATGCAATCTTAAAACACTGTTAATGGTAGCTAGTAAGTAGAGGTTTTATATATTTACAATATTACACTGTCATGTACGCGAGTGTAAAACAACGTATGCAAGATACGTTTATTACTGTTGCCTAGATCCGGCCCTACTATAGGGTTCACAGCGCTGATGAGGACTGGTACGTAGGACCACGAACTTTTCGCGAAAATAATTTTGCTCCACTTGTTTCAGTACATTACATTGACAAATGCAGCTGTGCTTCATGGTTATTGGCAGCGTGTCTTTGTGAAGTGATGTCTCTCATTTGACTGCACCAATCACAAATACGTAGGGACTGGAAAATTTTCGCGAATTCAATGACATATTGTCTAGAATCCATTGATACTCAAGCCTCGTCTATTCGTCCATTGTTTGCTGTTCCCCTGAGTAGCAGGTAGTGGACAAATAGTCGGGGCTTGAGTATTCATAGTACAGTGGATTCTACCCTGCAGGTCATCGAATTCGCGAAATTTTCTAGTCCCTCAAATACCAAGTTACTCCAGCACCACATGTTCTGTAATTTACTGGTTAAGGCTCGGTTTCAGTCGCCATATCGAATTTTATTATTTTTCACTTTTTTTATTCTGAAAAGAAAAAAATGTTAAATCAGCGACTATGCCGCAAATTCTGTTTACCTTGAGGTACAATACAAGCATGGTAATAGCGCTAGTAATGTATAGTTAGGTCGAAATTGGTCGGGTAAATTATAAATATAAAAAATTTTGCCACAAACATTGTGGCGTAATTATATGTTAACTGCTAAATAGCAAGGTCTCTACTGTAGCAAAATGTTAATAGAATTTGAGGTATAATCGCATATTTAATATTTTTCTTCTTAGAATTCCAAAAAAGCGAAAAATAATCAAATTCAATATGGCGACTGAAACCGAGCCTTAAACCTCCAGACACATGAGTTAAAACATCCAATCACTGGATACGAAGCAGGACTGCAGATGTGCTCTGAATACACTGAAACAAACTGAGACGAAATTCTTCTCGCGAACAGCTCGTGATGCTAGCGATACGATGTGAGGATGCAGCAGCACCGGTCTAATGCGGCCGAGAAACGAGAGATCCTGGTCCAACCCACCGACCAATGGCATCATCCACTCGTTTCCTACACGCGGAAATCAGGGAATCGAAACTTGATCTCCTTGGTTTGAGGCGAACGCCATAGCTGCTGTGCTAACCTAGGTCTCTATTCAAACTGAGACAATGTTTTGTTGGCAACACCAAACTTTCTGTTTGTACACTATCAGTCATAAATTTCGTCGCTGGAGTCAAATATTTAGTTGACTTGATTTAGTTGCACCAAAATTCATGTGTTGGCTGGCGCAGCGAAACTTTTCGTTTAGCTGATTGTAAAATTTAATTTTGACTCATAAAATAAATGCGGAATGATGAATATTCTAACCCAGGTTCTTTTTACCTGAAACATATGTTTTATCAAGCTAGCTTGATTAACTGGTAACTACAAGATAATTTGTTGATGGCATGCCTAGTTATGCATCTTAGTTTGCAGATGTCTATGTTTGCTTCTGTTCAACATGTTTAAATGTGATTGCTTATACTATCTCAAAACATTGTTTAAAATGTATTCATCGGCTGGCATTCTCCACTGTATATTCCAAACAACCCATGAGACTTGCGTCAACATGTTTCTCAACCAAGAGTGTTTTATTGTGTTTCGTATTTTATTCAGCAAACATGAAGTCTGTGCTTAAGTACGTTTTTGCTTGCCGAGTACTAAAATAAATTTTATTTTCATTTTTTAGAGCAGGAGTAGTAAGGTTATGTCCTGATGTCCTTACCCACTCCAAGCAGTACTACTGCATGACATACAGTTTTGCATTTGTAGCATATCATCCCAAGATATTACACTAATTGGGTTATGATTTTAATGAACGGAAATGTGTTACAGGCTGGCTCACTTTTGATGAGTGACATATTTTTTTTTGCGTGCTATATTACGTTAAAAAGTTATATTGCTTTCCAAAATTTTATTTTTTTTTTGTACTTTTGGGTTTTGTGTTGTCTTTTGCGATAATATTAAATTTGTATTACTGTCCAGAATATATGTTGACTATGTTAAATGACAACAACATATACTGGTTTTACTTTATTTATTTCGGGGGTTTTCCGTGAATCGGCAACATTATCTTCGCAGTGCTGTAAGTCCGTAAAACGGTTTGTTTTGTATTGGTTGATTAAGTCTTATCTGTGCTGGTTTGTGTTTCACTTGCCCGAACTGTCATCGTCTTATTTCTTAAACCTCGCGATCGCCGTTTGCAGTCTGAAAAATACAGGAACCTGTACCAGTGTCTTGTCGTAACTTATGACAAAAATTCCAAGAAATGACTATGGATAAAATTTTAGACGGGACATTTCCGTACTACTTTCACTGCCATGCGAAACTCTGCAGTAAAGCATGTTAACACGAAGGGCGTTAGAGTTTAATAGTGAGCTGTAAAAATTTGCAAGTCGTGGTCTGTAAAGTTCGCCGCACGATGTAACGTTGTAAAACCAGCGGCTCGTAATATTTAATTGGGTAATAAATAGTCAGAAATAACCCGGTATTGGGTATGAACGCGCCTTCCAGTGCACAGAAACTACTAGTTACTGGGTCGCTGCTTAAAATGCAAGAATGCGAGACGAGACAGTAAGGAGATAGCGCACCCACGAGTTACGTTTAATTAGAATGGAACGGTTATACTTTCCTGTAAGAAATATTGAGCTCAAAGAGAGAATCTTAGTATGATGGGCGTAGAAGCGATGGGGGTCTTGGGGGTTTGAACCCCCACTGGGGCTTAAAGGACCCCCCCCCCCAACACTGGGGCTTTAAGGAACCCCCCCCCCCCAACTGGAATTGAGATGGACATCCATTGAAAGAATGATGTTACCTATGGGTGGCCAGAAATGTATTTGTTTAGATGTTTACTGTGCATTCTTTCTTTTCTTATTAACTTAAATTAACAATCGTGTTTAGTTTGTATTATTACTTCCTGAACATTTGAAGAGTGTAGAAATTTAAACATCTAATCAAGTGACACGTTAAAAATGTCTGCGATATTTTAATGCACATAATAATATGTTGTAAGTTATTTGTTACTGAGAAAGTTTTACACACACCTAAACAATGAGTCAATTAATTATTGAAGAAGAATAAATAGGAACTCATTATATTTTATGCTGCTACCTACGTTTACGGTACAGTGGGCACTTTGAAATGTACATATTAAAAAATATCTTTACCTGTTCGCTGCACCTACAGACTTACTCCGTATCGAGTTAACAACGGGTTAAGGGCGCTGTCTACCGCAATTTTCATCACCATTTTTTTATTTGTACCAGATATTTTTTTTTCTTATTTTAGACACAAAATGTGACTAAATTTGGCTCTTATGAAATTTTTTATCTTTCATAGTTTTTTCGCGTGATGGCTAGTTAAAGTCATGTTTTGCACGTTTCCGTTTTAAGGGCTACACTAAAACCAACTGATATACCAAACTCAAAAAATCACAGTGGATAAAGACATTGCCGGCTACAATGCCATGCTCATAAAAATTACGAATAAAAACAATTTGTATTTTTAAAAAAATGCGGAAACAAAGTATAAAATTTTCAAAAATTCAATATTTTTTTAAGAAATTAAATAATGCCTAATGAAATAACATGATATGAGCTTTTTGCTAAAATAAATTAAAGTAACAACAGAGTTTTGTAATTAAAAAAAATTCTGAAAATTAGCAATAAGTTTTTAAAAATTTAACAGTATTTTTAAGTACAAAAAACTATCACTGTCGGGTTTTTATTTTCTTTAGCATATACCCATAGCATGCTGATTCACTGCGAATTATTTCATTTCTTTATGCTAGTTGGTTTTTGCCAAAAACATGCTCAAGTAAAATGCAAATTTTGAATTTGACACGTTACTATGCGAAAACTGTGCGACCTAAATTATTTTATACTAACTTACACTTGCTTTCACTCCACCGTACTGTTCTCAAGGGCGGTATTCATAGTTAATCACTAGCTTAGTTGATGCGAACTTGTTTGAAATCACCATGGCGATGCTTCGGAAGTAATAACACCATGGCGCGCCATCGCTCCTTGAGATCATCTCACGCAATCTCGAACGATGGCCTGGACGAAGGCGTCTCATTTTCCTATGCTATCATGTTTCATAGTCATTGCTTTGAATTCTCCTTGCACGAACCACATTTCAAAGTTGTCAAGACATTGCTTAATGAAGCAGAGAAAACCATCTTTGACTAGTTAACTGTATAGGTCACTTTCTTCGAGTCCCAAAAATGCAAATAATTGCGAAAAGTGATAAATTGATATTTTTAACAGTCTTAATCCCATCACGAAACACGAAACCTGTTTTATTTGTAATAATATTATCTTTAATACTAAAAATTCGTAAATCAGTTCAGTGTATAAAAAATAAATTTTTTACATAACAATTAACTATTTTTTCCGTGTGACGAAACGATTACAGCCTGCTTACTTGACGCAAATTCGGTAAAAATGTACAAAATATATAGTTCATCTCGTTCAACATGAAATACAAAATAATGGCCCTGGCAATAATCATGACTGCTTGATGTGTACAGCATTATTGTAATACTGTTAGCCAATGGTTCGAAAGTACTCTATTTTCGAAAAGATTTTATCAGTGAAATAACTAATAAGCTTTAAAATACTAAAAAAAGTCACTTGCAATGAGAGTTTTTCACTAAATGTTATGTAATGATAACATAGTGACCTGCAGGCCGAGCATTGTTGGTGTTTTCTCCTTGTCGTCAGAACGACGCGTCAGTGGAAAGACGTTTCGTCAAGAAAGCGAGCATGGTTCTGTTTGTTGGCCATCAAAGCGTTTCATATGAACGACGCGACCGTCAATACACTGACGCGGTATTTTGGCGAGTCAAGAGGCCGACAACGGCGGTATTTAACATTAATATCGATAGAAACAATGCCATATTCACAGTTTCAAGTGACAAACGAAATTTTTAACTAATGTAAAGCCTGCACACGGTATAAACAACACGTGCAAAGGCAAACTTAAACCTCAATTACTGTATACGTACCATAACCTATAACTTGATCATACAGCCATAACCTACATCTTGCCAATACTGATCGCCAATACCGAAATAAGTAATACCGTTTATATTGAATATTTTTGACGACAAAAACAAATTGTTTTAACATATGTATATACAGGGTGTAAGGAAATTAATAGCCCAAACTCCGGGAGGTGATTCCTCATGAAAAATGAAGTCGACATTATATACGACACTTTTTAAAAAAGTGAATATTAAGGGCGGAATAAGCCCTTGAAAATCGAGTTTGAATATAATAAAAAAAACTGTTAGGAGTTAAATTACGATACTTTGAGTGGTGTTACGTATTATTGATATCTTAAACGTGTAAAAGTTTCAGCCTTCTAACCGTCCGCTTTAATGAAAATAATAGGGGTTGCCTCCCTTATATCGCATAAAATTACGTTGGCGATACAGTTTGTGAACATTACATGTTGTCTTATTGGGCTGTACACCGTAAGGAACAAAAACGTTCCTCTTGTCGCAAATGCCAAGAATGCGCCGTTTACCAGAAAATGAACACAATTGATCTGTACCTGGTATGTAGGCAAAATGTGATCCGCTAAGAAACGGATTTGTACTATGCTCTCTGGAAAATGCAACCCGTGATGCAGTTGTTGAAGCATGTCGCAAAATGCAGTCACATAAACGTAAAACAAAAACATGCACATGCTTGACTCAGTTAATTTGGCAACAAATGTAATTTAGCAAAATGCACCAAATTTAATTATTTTTGAGACAGGCATGCGCGAACTTCATAAACAACAGAACATACTTTAGTACATTCTAATGTCATGTACGTATTTCGCTTAGACATAAATAATATCGTATAGGTGATGCACACTAGGGGCAGAGATAACACCAAGCTGGTTAGTGGCATTCTGATTTTGGGCCTGTAGGCTGCCATCATCTCTGCATTGTGACAATAGAATGATATCGTAAGAGGGAGCGTTGCTGGAATAAAAGGGTGGGGAAACGGGAGTTCTCTGAGAAATCCTGCCGACCAGCAACATCGTCCCACACGATTCCCACTTGCGAAAAAACTGGGGTTGTAGTCTTTAATGGTGTCATGTACCGGATATGTGTCGATAATACGCTACTTAAACTGCTAGACAATGCACCACTGGTGGTCCGACAGAACTTTTGGTTGTAGTTGAATGGTGCGTCGCCTCAATTCTCTCGTATTAAGCGAGTCTCCTTAATTACAACATTTCGATACAGATGTGTTGATCGTGGTGGACCTGTTGCATGGCCACACCGATGCCCTGATCTAAATCCTCTGGACTTCTTTTTGTAGGGGTACATGAAAAGTGCTGTGTATCAGGCCCCAATTGTGGACGAGGAGTACTTGGTAGCAGGACTCGCAACTGTAGCAGGCAATATGCGAGATTTCCCAGATATCTTTGAACGTGTGCGTGGGTCTCTACTGCGTAAGTTGAGACTGTGCTGCGTATGTGGAGGAGGTCATATAAAACACATCCTGTGATTTAGGCAATCAGTTATGGACTTTTCTGGAGAATAGTAATTAACGTCTTCTGTTATTTAATGTGTATGCTCTGACGGAAAATAATTTTGTCGTTATAAATCATACGTAGACTTAAAAATTATAAAATACATACTGAAATGTTAAAAATTATGTTAAGCTTTATTTACCATGTTTTATTTTACATTGTTCGTATAAACAGCCAAACGAGGATATAAATAACGGTGGTCAAGTAGTGATATTTTTATTTCGGCATCAGCACTACTATTATAGTGAAATATATGCTGACTCATGAAATTAATATTAAGAGCAAACCCCACATGACTGCCAGAGAATATCGCCACTTGACCACAGTTTCTTCCAGTTCTGTTCACACGGTCAATAAATTAAAGTGTCACTTGTGAATAAAAATACAGGTTAAGTGTAAATAACGTAATTCTCGTTACAGCATAGAAAAGAGAAAGTAGGTACAGCTGTTTAATGTTTTTGTTAACGGAGGGTTTTTATTGGCTGAAATTTGAAAGCAGGTTCTCCAACACACAAAAATAACACGTCACCACTGCAAATTTCGTACCAACCTCTGCATATATTCCTCTTTGGAACCGTCGTTCATTTGACGCAATAATTCTGACAGAAGCGTTATGATACGACGATCCATGCTCGCATTTTCGCGCAGCCATCATGACACTAGCGTCGTTCTACCGACACGTCGGAGTTACGACGGTTTCGAATAAAAGAACCATGCTCGACCTGCTGTACCAAGTAATTATCATTTCTCTTATTTCGTCAAGCTTTTAACAGGGTTCATTGTTAACTTTCCTCGCCTTTTGCATTTCGGCCGTACCTTAGTGCTGTTTAATTTTTTTTTGAAAGTCTCGTTATGCCTAACACCAAACAAGCAAGCAGGAACTCATAGCAGATTTAGTTGAAAAGGAACATTTTCTACAGGTGTAATGTAATTGTATTCAAAAGTTACAAAAAGCAAAATTTTTAATGTGTGGGCGCACTTTCCACGTTTAAAAAAAATAGTATAAAACATAGTTCATCTTTAATTTTTTTTTGTTTGTATTGATGTTCGTTGCTGTTATTTACAATTAAGTACGTGAAGTCCTTTTGACACTTTTTAAATGAAATATTTTTTACTGCACATGGTAAACTAATCTAACAGTTCACCTTTATTTTTAGAATATATGAGTAGTAAAAATTTAATATTTTACTGAAAAATGGCATATTGATTTCTTCTTCTTCTATAATTTATTGTGACAGAGTGTATATAACTTGATTGTAAAATCCTGTTAAAAACTGTTGTAAGGCACCAACTTCTTAGTATCAAAACTGGCAAGAAAACAACAACAAATTTAAATGTGCCAAATTTATTTTAGCATTTATACGAATCTAGTATCACGAGCATATAATTAATATGTAAGAACTAATTTTGCCCAAAAATTACGGGACAGACACAATCCTAAAAGATATTTCCTGCAGTGCCTGCATTACAGTAAGTTATAAAGTACAATTATAAGCATTCTTGAGGAATATCATGACTCAAACTTGCAAGTAACTCGCACATTCGCAAGGCACATTCGAAAATTCGTAGCCAACTTGGGAACAAAGCTCAAGGTTCGATTAATTTATCTTTATAAAATTGTTTACTAAACCGAATTAAATCATTAAAACATTGAAATTTGTATCACGTATACATTCATTGTTTAGGTTCAGAAATTGCTTCAATGGCACCATTTTGCATCTACAAATCAAGAATTTCCCGGGGGGAGGACCTCCGCTTCAGGCTAGGGGCACCAAATATCTCCCTGAAGGGGAGACCGTCACTGGAAAAATTTGCTTTCTATGCCCTTGCTTAGTAACGTACTGAAGATCCTATTGTTAGTTGTAGTAAATGTTTAAGCCAAGGAGTCTTGCCTGAAAAATTTATACAGGTATTTAACTTTAGGGCTTAGCTAATTTATAGCCTAATTTCCAAGAAAAAAATATGCTTCCGGTTTGTATGTGGAGCTGTGTGTGTAGCTCCGTGTTTGTCACAATTCCCTACCCCTTCATCCACTCAAAAAAGTTTAACCCATGAACCAATAGTAGTCAACATTTTAATATCTGACAGTTTTTCATCAAAGCTTCGATTTTAGTCGGGTATATTTTTGTAGGACGTCAATAATGTAAGAAAGTATTACATTAAATTAAATTCAATGAATTTCAAGAATTTTTTCTTGCAAAGAAATTTTCGTATAGTAAAATTATTTTCAAATCAAAACGCGAGTATTTTTTAAATTCGGTTATCATAGAGGCCTATATATTATCATGTTAAATATTATAAAAATTACAGTTTTCAATTTTTGTATATTTGGTGGTTTTAAGCCCTTATTTTTGTAAAAACCTTTTTTCTTTAATTTTTTACTCGAAAGTAAAACGCACTACCGCATAGTACTATATTAGTCCAGTTGAAATGCGAAAAAAATTACCTTAACGTGTGACAAATTGCAATACAAATTTTCCCTTCGAAACTATGACTGTACATACATACTGATTATACCAGTAAAATTCCCCTTTGATCCAAGTAAGGGAAATGCATTTTTTGTCCACTTTATTTCAATTTTGGTGATTTAAATGGTTACTTTACCTAAAATACCTTCGCATCTGAAATTGTTTGCCAATCCCAAAATATATTTACAGTTTTCCGTTTCTCGAGTCAAAATATGAAAAGAACATACTCTTAAACATAACTTTAAATGTTAATGGCACCAGAAAAAAAATAGAAAATATTAAAAAATATGACATTTAGATTAGAGCTGTTCTGACTTAATGGAGAACTACTCAGCGAATAGTTTAGGTCAACGAAGCGCCATTTACAAAGCTTTTAAGATATCTTGTGAAAGTAGTTTAAGATATAACCAAACTGTAAAGAGCTAGTAAAGGTTTGTCTTATAAAAAATTAATATTCAATATCAGATTAAAGAAGATTTTTGTTTTCTTCCTGCTTATATAAAACAGAAAAACTTTCGATTCACACTGCTTCTAAATTCACAAATAAATTACTAAATAATAACATATAATCAGTAAACATGTAAATTATACCAAAAGTGGCAGAAGAAAAAAAATTTCCCAATTTCTATTCCAAATCGTCCTCTTCTGAATTGTCGTCATAAGGAGACGTGCCATCGTCACGAATGGAATCTGACGGTCACCATATGCATATGTACGTACATGGTAATCCATGTTTGTTGCATCCGCACTTCATCGTTGAATATCCTGTAGTACACCTACAATACACTACGTCAAGAAACTTTAAGGGCGCTGCTGGCAAATCCATGAGTTTTTTAATATACTTACTATCCTGAAGACACCATCCCCACTCGGTAGGGTCCATATCAAAACACTTTCTCCAAATACACATCTGGTAGTAAACTCTGAAACATTGGTACTTCGCCTCTGATTGTGTTGGGGTAAGCCTCTCCGGTTTCACAAAGTTCTTTGATACCATAAACTTGTCCAAAAAAATCCGACAACAGCAATCAGCAACACTATCACTAGAAGATCTAATTAAATAAACCATAACTCTGCAACCAATTTGTTCGACATCACTTTGAGAAAGACCAGACTTACAAAAAAGTAGAACATTCTCATTCAATTCTTCAATTTTGTTCTAATTTGTTAGAACTTTCTGTTTACGAATATGAATATTCGTGACGTGGTATCACATCCTGTGAAGGCATGTACGAATAACAGTATTCTAATAGACGTGTCATCAATAAAATATTTTGTGGCTACCATATCATACAAAAATGGTCCTATTGACTGGCTTTCGTGCTTTATATCACTTCTAACATAAATATTGAAGATATAAGTTGGGATCCAGGACAACAGTAGTATTACTAGGTCTGCGTCCTTGCCTATTAAAGTAATTGTTTCCGTTTCAGCAGAGTTTATGTAACAAATTCAAGATCCGTGTTGAGTTAAATACTTACCTAGGAGATCGATAATCCGTTGTTTGTTCATCTTGTTGGATAAAAATGTGCTCTTGTTTCCATGAAACTTCATATCTGCTTAAAACTGCACAGTTGGATCAACTGTTTTTGATCGTCTGGCATGAGTAATATCATTTACCACAGTTGTACCCATCAAACACCACTACTGAACTATCATAACAAGAAACAACGAATGAATAATATTTCTTACAAATGTCTTCATATGTCAAGCCATTTTGCCAAAGCAATCTATGAATTAAGGAACCCCCATCCAAAATGTGTAGAGGATTTGCTACGTGTTTCTCGGGTGCTCTATTTTCACGGTCGTAGACTGTTTTCGGGGAACTTTCAATAATTGTGATTTTTCTGCTTGCCGAAGCAGTGAAAGATTTTCAAACAATGGAGTCGGGTGTGCAGAAAGTTCATGAAGAAATACATCCTTGAGATCAATTTTAGAAGAAGACGCCATCACTAAATCCCTTAAAAACATCAATGCTGTATCAATTGTGGCATTGCATCTTCCTACCCGTACAATATTACAAGTGCTGCAGAACTTTATAGGATTTATTAACACTATAACAAATGCTTTTCTTATCTTGCTGTCGCTATTTAACCTGTCGGAGAAAAATCAACAAATTTAAATTGGAACGCTTGTCAAGTTCTGTCATTGAGAATGTTAAGACTCTTGTGTACCTGAAGCATGGACGGCGTTGTATCATGTGACGCCTATTGTTCGTACTTGGATGCGGTGTTGTCGCAGCGTCTTAGAAAATCTACTCGCTCACATTGTCTACACTAAGGCTACTGAGAGCAATCTGCAAGATCGCACAACAGTCACATGTTGAACTAGTAATTGGAAGGATCGCAGGTCGAGTCCTGGCTCCGGCCATCCTGATCTAGGTTTTCCCTAGTATCCCGAAATCACTCCAGCCGTACGCTGGGGTTGTTCCGTAACAAGGGCCATGGTCGATTCCTCTCCCAGTTCTTATAGGGAAAATGTCACCGTCTCTAATAACCTCGTTGTCGACCAGACTTGAACCCACTTACCTTAACTTATCAACAAAATAACCAAGAAATTGCATCCTCAAATTGTAAATAATAATTTATTATTTCCACAAATCAATGCAAAATATTTGCATGAATCATATGTTGCACAAAAACCAAAACAAACACTACATAACAACCTTTCATAACTGTAATATTATTCAGCAGGGGTGACAATAAATCATGTAAGAACTCTTTAAGTCTGTAAAATCAACTAAAGCCTTCCAGTCGTATATATTCTACTTAACTGGCTCGTAGATTTTTCATACATTCAACAAAAAAAAAAGTAAATAGATAATTGCATGGATGATATTTTACTTTAAATTGTTACTATCACTTGGATACAAAATAAACGAGATAGTTAGCCATAATGCCAGCATGCCTAAATAACTTCCAGAACTGCGGGGTCGACTTGCGATTTTACATGTGGGAATCCTGCCGCACTCTTACCTTGATCTGCGGGTTTTATCGAGGGTCTCGCACATTTCACGCTCCTTCATTCCGGGGCTACTTCATATTCACCTCAAATCACCTCTCTCTAGTTACGAAAACCTAGCTACTAAGTGCTGACCAACAATATCTTCTCTTCCAAGAGACAAGAAGATCGATGTCCAGCACTTGCAAAACTTTTTTTGGTGGTAGTATTTTTTCAAATCGTAAAACTTCTAAATACAAGTTTCTGTTCGTATTTTTTTATTTGATTGTCTTTTGCTTTCGTGCATTTTTTTTTTTTGCATCTGATGTCTACGATCACGTTCAGTAATTTTTTTGGTGCACGCTACTGTTTGGCGAATAAGGTCCATCTTTTGTTGGGATATTTTATTTAAATTATACATTTTGGTTCTGTCCTTCGTGGCATTGAGCCTACGAAGGACTATAAAGGGTTAGAAAACACGACGGTTGGATGAATGACGGGTGAAAAACAAAACGAACGCGATGGGTTTTACATAGTTAAAAACTTAAGCATTAAGATTTAAGTACAAGAACTTAAAACCATTTTCATCGCGTTGGTTTAAATACAGGGATACACAATTCAACTGTCACTGCATAAGTTATATAGTAGTTATAGTGCACGCTTATGTTTCCAGCAATAGGATGAAAAAAAATTAAGTTCTATTTCGTAAGTTTTAATGATTAAACTTTAACTGTGTACACCCATTAACGCCATCTTAACGTTGGTGAATCTATATGTTTGTACCAACAACTGAAACTAGAGTTTCTGAAACCTGAGTTTTGGTGAGTTGAATTAACGTTCGTTGTAAACTTGCGAAAGCGCAGTTTCCTTCAGCTTGGAAATCTAAGTTCGTATTCTAAGTTTCTTGTCGAGAGATGCTTTTAATGTGCGGTATTCAAGAGACACTCGGATTTCGAGAAAAAAAATCTCTTTCAGAAAGCGTTTATTATGATATTTAAATAACGTATTTATTGCCTGTAATGTTGGATTTATTATTTTGTAATATATAAGGAGACTTTCACGAGAAAATTTAAGTTTTTCTCAGTAATTTAAAAAAATTTCGTTGGCTAAGAAGTGACACCTTGTATCTGCAAAATTAAGTTTTTTTAGGAGAAAGAAAACAGTGTTTTAAAAAGCAACTTTAAAAATTTTTTTCTTAACTTTATTGTTTTAATAATAATAATAATAATATAAGAGACTTGTTCATTGAAAATCTATATTTGGAAAACAAAATACTTTAACATTAGTAGAAACCTACAGTTACAAGGTTACACTTCTAGTGATTCACAAACTTTAATTACGTAAGATAATAAGATTTTAATATAAATATAAGTCATATTTATTTTATATATTAGTGTTACTTTTAACAATTGCTTATTATTTATTATTTTTTAATTAAATATAACATTTTATTATAATATAATATCAAATAGATTAAAGATATTATTATAAATAATTTATATTAATATACTAATCTAAATAATAAAAATATATTAAGGAAGGAATAAAACAGGATAAAATATTTTGTATTCGAAACACCAGAGATGCAGTTACAAGAGAACCTTGTTTGAACAGAAACCACTTAAAAGTAATGAAATAAATCATGAACAGTTACATAAATACTTGGCAATAACAAACATAAACCTGTGGTAAAACAATTTATTATAAGAAAATTGTAATATAGATGTTCGGATCCAGAAATACTGTAGTTGCAGAGGGGACTAAGTTCTCGCCTACCGTAAAACGGGGTGATTAGAAAGACTGGGGTGAAGAGAAACCAAATTAGAAATAAATTCCTAGCTGACACATTTTGCTTTAAAAAATTACGATTTCTATAAAACTACTGTTTGTAAACTGTTTTAATTTGTCTACCTAAAAACTTAATTTTTAAAACAGAATTATTACAGAAAATTTAGCTTTAAATTTGTGTTTCTATTCACCCCAGTGTTTCTAATCACACCGTTTTACGGTACTTGTTCAAGAAGCTGCTTTTGTGCTGGCTGTATTATCTGTTTCTCCTTGAAGACATAGCTTTTGACTTCATTGTTGTCCTGGAATTAGAAGGCATTAGCTTAACATTTGTATTCTGGCACTAAATTAACTGCTATAAAGATGTATGTGACTTCTGCTCATCCAAGGGTTACATAATTTCTTTATAACTTACCCCTCCCTACCTTTTTTCAACGCCCAAATTATCTCAAGAATTGTATAATGTAGTCTTACACTAAGGTCAGTGATTATTAATTTAAAATATTTTTTAAAGTTGTCAGTTTCTCACAAACCCTGCATTTCATATATACACTGTTGCCGAAATTCACTGCTGCTTACATTAATAAGAACACACACAAATGCTTATTTTAGTAAATGGTCTACACACAATGAAAATAACTGTGGGCTAGGCTATAATAACTTACACAAAAAAAAATTCTGCAAACAGAAATCCATTTTCATAGTAGGAAATGTTAACACACGCCAAATGTTTGCTAAACAAAAAAAAATTCTGCAAACAGAAATCCATTTTCATAGTAGGAAATGTTAACACACGCCAAATGTTTGCTAAACATAATTTTTGTGCAATGTATCTGTAAAAAAATATGGGGTGTGGTATCACTTAGGTTAACGAAACATTTATGACAAAATCGTTAATATCTGACAGCACGAAATGTTTTCCCATAGCTCATTTCCATCAAATTTCGTAATTGCCTTCAACAATGAATAATCACGCATCTCAAAGTGTATTTTCCCGAACATTTGTTACTTGCTGTGATAAACCGTATGTCATTGTTAACTATGTGTTTCCATCTATCTTAAAACATATTTTTTTTGCAAAACAATTACTAATTTCTTAGATGCCTCGCATGTCATTGGAAATATGTGTCATCACGTATTTTAATGACAGTTTTTATACTTGCGAAAATGTGCAGTGTTGTCTCCTATCTGACACACGTTATTGGTGGCTAAGGAGTTATACCTCTTATCTGCCAATTCTTGTCACAAATGTGAATGTTAAAACTAAAAGAAATACACAGAATAACAGAATGACATTTTAACATATCACTGATGATTAAGAAACAATCACAATTGTGTATAATGTGCGTATCGTGTAGTAAAAACATTCTCCTGAAGAAGTGTAATTTCTCAGATAAAAGCTATCACTTCTTAGCCAAGTTAAAGCATACTGGATACCTTGTAACTGCATCTCATCAAATAATTTTTTTTTTTTTCACAAGCTCTGTCGACTTAAATACTATTCTGCAGTAGATGTACTGGTTTACAAAACAATTATTCAAACAAATAATATAAATAGCACAATTTTTTTTAGGCTGTCAATAGTTGCAGTATCCGATACCAGATGTCACTTGAAACAGTTTTCAGAGTTTAATATCAATGATACAGATACGAGGTCTCACCACCAGGTGTAGATATTTAGTATTTTAATTATCGTATACATCTCATTTTCGACAAATTTGCAGTTACGAGGCATCACTTCTTAGTCGACGATATGTGAGTTTTCTAAATAGTCTCTGCATCAAATGTATTACACTTCAAATAATTTGCTTTAGTAATTCATTTTGTACAAATTATCACTTTAAGAAAGAACTAATTTGTAATTTGACTGTTTTTAAGTTCCTCCAAACACGAACAAACTAAAACCAGGTTTTCACATGTCGGTATAAATACTTCGATAACTGAAACCATAATCTCAAGAGGTTATTTCCGAAATAGGGATGTATGTCCGTATAAACGTACTGACGTTCACTTAGATACAATTTAGGGTTGAATGACTTTAAGACAGTTAGGGTTAAATGGGCATTTACTCTACTACAATGGTAAGTACTCTGAATACAAAATAGGTTACAAAGTGTTCTATTTATTTAGGAGGGGAGCGCAATATTACTGATTATTAAATTATTACGTTAAGTTGAGTGTTTCTGCCACATAACTAGATCTGACGACCTTACCGAAGCTGGACTGATGAGACGGCATCGACGGACGAGCACGCACCCGCCGGGTATCGAGCCCGAGTCCCAGCGGAGAACTGCACTGCTGTTGATGTGATGAGTGCTGGTGGACGACAGACCTGGCTTACTTGGTAACAGCGCCATATATCGGCGTGCTTGTCCTCATTATTGCGCCACTATGAGGGGGGTGAGGTGAGTTGCTGTCTTCCGTGGTTTCCCAACGCTGACCTGATTGCAGCTCGAACATCTTCGCTGTCCGGCTGTCCGGCCTGCCAGGCAATGTCATAACAACGTGATAAAATTATGTGCACGTTCATGTTTCATCATGTGTAGTAGCATAATTGGCTGAGACAGACACGATCGAGACTAACGTCCCAAGCAATCAAATCTCACCAAGCGGCGACTATACAGGACAACATGAAATGTAGAATCGTTGCAGCTACTCAACCTTCGGCGAAGTAATATAGGACAAGAATTCAGTAATTCAGTAAATTAGAGTTTGGGGTTTTATGATGACCGGATCTTTAAATTAACTAATTAACCTCCTTCTCTGTAAAATTGTCTACCATGCATTAGGTATGCTGAAAATTACGTTTGTTACTTGAATGTGTATTTTCTGAATATACTGTATATCTTCAGTTAATATTTTAGCCTTCAGAGTTTAGATGAAGATTCGCTGCGGAAAAGAACAAATTCCATATATTTTAAGTTTTTACTATGACAATAATTCTGTATCCCCTAATTATTTCTGTGAATGACTAAATGTAATACGTAATTTTACATGAACACACACAGATACACACGCACATACAGTGCACACACAACACACACGTATACTGGATGAGTGTGGAAAATACCGACAAACTCCGGGGCAGGTTATTCAATATGGAAAAATAAAAAGAACATGCAGGACATCTAACACCTGAATGAAATATTAATGCAGTATAAACTATTGAACATTGAAATTTTAAACATGGTTTTCTGAAAAAATCGGAAACCATGTGTGATAAGAAGACAAAACCCAGAACATAGTTTTATGTTATCGATATCTGTATATCCCACAGCAAATGCTCGACCCTTAAGACGCAACAGAAGTTATTTGCCATGCAAGGGTGGCCTACCCGGTTATTTTTATAGTGGTAGAATGTTTGAACGTTCATTTGCTGTGAGATTACATATCTCGAAACATAGAACTATGATCTGGGTTTTGTCCTCCTATCTCACATGGTTTCCGATTTTTTCAGAAAACAATGTTTTTAATTTCAGTTTTCAGTAGCTTATTACTCCATTAATATTCCATTTAGGTGCTAGGTACCCTGCATGTTATATGCTTTTTTTAACGAACAACCTGCCCAGAAGTTTGTCGGTGTTTTCCACACTCACCCTGTGTGTGTTTATATAAGGCTGGAGGAGCGAGTTATTTTACATAAATTGCCTGATGTCCGTTCCCACATTACAAATTAAATTGTTTAATAAAATCCTTCGGCACCTATATGAATTATTAAGCACATCAGAGCTAAAAATCATAACTATTATAAAGTAATTTACGCTGGTAAACGTTACACCAGTTAGAGAAAAAGTAATCTAGCAAGTCCAGAAAAATGTATTAACACAACTGCCCCTCGATAACACCTGTCCATAAGACGGTCGATTTTCCATTGCCTCTACGAAGACTGTGCAATTTACACTTCACGTGACCAGCATTCCTACTGGACTTACAAGAGAAGTTTTATATTGCCACTTAAAACTTCTTAACGACTTCAAATAAATTTGAAACGAGCAATAACGACGAGGCCCACTGCCCCTACGTTGACTTCCGTTCAATTGAGACAGTGAAAAAAAAAAAAACTTCACTCGAACATTGAGACAAATGTGTTCCTGCACAGCGCACTTTACTGAGAGAGTGAGAGATTTTGGTCAGCACTTAACATCGAGGTCTCTAGCGCTGGTGAGGGGTGGCATGACGCTAGTATGGAGCAGCGCCGGAATGAATGGGCGGGGGAAACTTTACTGAGAGTGTCACAAGTGAATAACAATACATTTTCTCTGCGTATAGTCCATTTCTTGGGTAGACACGAGACATTTGTTTGGTGGTATCCTCAATTTATTGGGCAAATGAAAGTAATACTTTGTTTTGAAAATGTTCTGTTGTTAATGATTGAAAAAATTTTCGAGTCTTACAGGTGCTTATTGACATAGAATAATTGAAACAAATTTTAAGACCTACATGAGTGAAACATAGTCAAAGTTCTACATGTAGGCCCTGTAAAATACTATGAATAGACAGTATTCTGTGTTTTGTACGGCCCTGCATGATTTAATAATTATTTTTGTAAAGTTTTAAAAATATAGCACTTTTTAAACGGACTAAAGAGTGTATCATAAATTATCCCATAAAAATACATAAGATTTAAAACGTAAAACGTGGAGATCATGTAATAGATAGTAGTTGCATAAATAGTTAACGTAATTATTTTATGCACTACAAATTATGTGGACTGTTGCGTGAGTTTTCTCAGTAACAGCTACTCGCTAAGCTCCTTACGGTCATGTTACATGCATCCACATTTTTCGTTCTACATCTTGGATAATGTTTTATATTTTTGGCCGTTTTAAAAGCGTGGAATATTTTAAAAAATGATAATTATTACTGTTTTCTGTTTTATAGTCTTGTGCGTAGCTAATAGCTCTCGCTCGAATATTGTGGGATTCTTTTAGTACTGACTGAAAACACCTACAGTTATTTCCTTTGCTATTTCGAGACTCCGACCTTGTTTCGTCAGTCTCTCAAGAGATGATATTCTATGGTGCGATAATACACCAAAGCCTCGCGCCTAGGTTCTTCCTCACAGTTGGGGGCCGCGGTGGATGAGGGGTCAGACCTCTCGCCTCCCACCAAGGCGATCCGGGTTCGATTCCCAGCGGGGCCGGTCCCCGGATCTTCGCATGTGGGAATCGTGCCGGGATCTCCCGTTTCCCCCGCACTTTCATTCCGGCGCTGCTCCGTACATCATATCACCCCTCACCAGCGATAAAGACCTAGATGTTAAGCGATGACCAAAACCTCTTCACTCACTAAGTCACACTTCCTCACAGCTGAGCTGCGCACGACCTCGTCTCTCGATAGCTGTGACCCGGTATCCTCCGCACTTCGTGGTGGCCACAATTACAGTAATTGAATTCGCATATTCTTGCGAATGTGAAAGGCGATTCCACGGCCCAACCACACGTCGTGGGAGCCTCGGCAAGAGCTCAATTTTATCCGCGGCTTCCCGCGAATGCTCGCTGCGCGACCCGCGACTCGTCCTCTCCTCGCGGCGGTCTCAACGAGATTTTCTTCACTTTCTACTTCGTGTCTACGCAGTGAACTCTCTTAGAAACAACCCCCTTTAACTTCCAACCAATCATGGCTCTTGTGGGTGGCTGAGTATAACAAACAAGAACTTTCGTCCGTATCAATGTACTATATAATTTACAAAATAACACACCTTAACATTAACATATATTTGAACTTATTTACAAAATTTGAACCATTCTGATGATTAATAACAAAATTAATATCAAATTGCACAGCAGGGGGTTGGCGTAGCCACGTCTCTCTGGAACTAGATACCAACCTCCAAGCTGTGTCTCCCATATCGTGCCGCCAAGTTTTTTTCTCACTAGAGGTTCTTCACCTACATAGTCTGATTATGGTGTTCTTGTTCCCCAGTTTTATAACAATGTTAGAAATCTAAGATATTACGAAAACACGTATGTTGTAAGTTAAGCTCTGCATAATATTACGTGTAGCAGAAGAATTCAATATGATTGAAATATTTCCATAAATATAACTGTTTGCGTCCATGGTATATCTTTCACCAAAACACTAAATATAAGCTTTAACAAATTATTTTAAAACTGAAATACTTATTATTCTTCTAGGATAGTTGGAGATTATGTGTTGGTTACCGGTGGTGCAGGTTCTACCGTTTGTCTTCCATACAAGCGATTCTGGTTCGATCACTGGCTAGCTCCCGATTATTTCATAGGGAGACGTGGTAGACCTTACCATTGGCCGCGAATTTTCATGGAATACTTCCGTTCCCCCAGTCTTATTGGTCCGTCATATTACTATGTTGCAAATACTTGTTAAAATACATACTAACTGTTTCAGAATTGTATTATGCTTCTGTAGTTTAGGACAGTGTAAACATTAAAAAAGTCCATCAGTCAATGCCGCCACTGCAGACATATCTCAAGATTTGTGTTGTCAACAGCTACACAACACGATATCACATCTCCCTCCGACAACTGCAGTTAAGACTACGGGAGCTTTTTTTTATCAACCTTCTATGAGTTGTAAAGAAACGCGAATGATTTGTAAAATGTCTTTACTGCCAAAAGATACGTAAATCCTTCAGCTACGTTTCAACTTAATCACCACGCAGATTGAGGCACTTGTCATACTTGGGCACCAGCTTTCCAATATCCTCTGCAGTTGCTACATGCCTATTCAACCACGTTATCTCAGTACCCCTCAGTTCGTCGCTGTTGAAGCGTCATACTGCCAGCCACTTATTGCTGCAGACATGTTGGCATGCTTGTAACCACTCCTTAGCTGATGTGTTGGTTTGGCCACTGAACGTATTTGGGGGAGGGGAGTAAACAATAGTACTGTGTTACGATTCTGTTGCTATCGCTTCAGGGACATACCAACTAAACTGCAATCACAACATTCGATGCACCTCGTACGCGTACCACGCTCAAAATGTTTAAACAAACAAGGTTTCATAGACAGGTGGCAACTTTATTTTTTGCAGAAGGTACTGGAAAGCTAGTGCCCCGATACAAGTGTCTCAATCTGCGTAGCGATTATGTTGGAACGTAGCTGAAAGATGGGCGTATCTTTTGACAGCACAACCATCTTACAATTCAGTCCCGTTCATTTTACAGCCCATCGTAGGTTGAAAAAATTTTTGGTTCATAGCAGCATAACTACAATAGTAAATATTCAACAATGATATCAGTGCGAACAAGAAATTACAGAGGGTCTAATACAAAGCAAAGCCATCAAGAACCTTGGGCCGTTTAATAGCCCTGCCAAAATGATGTGTGATTTTTAGATATGCCGATATTACCTTGAACCTCCACTCCTGAATACGCCATCTCAACTTCAGGTGATGTTACTCCTCCTACCCTCAGATAATATTCAGATCGAACATCTATAATCTCAACCTACAATAATATTTTCCATGTTTTCATGACCTTTACTTATTGGTAGCTTCGATTCTCAAAGGTAACTCAAATTCCTGAGCAACACTTTTACATTTTCCTCCTGTACCCAAGTAAGGATTTGTGCTAGAATTCATATCAAGAACTTCCTCTCAACTCCATTCTTTATGTGTTTTGATAAACAATTGCTGTGTAACATGTGTTTAGCTTTTGTACTTGTGTCATATTTTAGCTTAGCCAGTTAACCAGAATTTAAAGTGCAGTTGATCATGAAAATTGTCAGTCACCCATTAAAGTTATCTGACCTTCGGATAGACAGTGGCAGTAACCCATAAGCATTTGCGAGGGGGAGACATTTTGTGTCGCCTACAGACGACTGTTAGTTTTGCGTAAAATCTTCACATTTACGGGAAACGTCTGTGGTAGTTGCTCTCCCTTACTCTTTCTCTCATTCTCTCTCTCGTACTCTCTGCCTCTCTCCTCCTCCCGCTACCATTTCCCCCTCCCACTACCTTTTCCCGCTTCCACTACCTATTCTCCCTCCCACTACCTATTCCCCTCCCACTACCTCTCCCCCTTCCACTACCTATTCCTCCTTCCACTACCTCTCCCACTCGCTCTACCATCACCTCCCTTTATCTATATTATTGCGGGAGTAATCATAATTTAGAAATCTCACTTTCTCGATAAATCCTGACAAGCTCTTGAGGAAATCAGTAAATTGTCTGTCACAGTAATTGCAGGAACGTCAATGGTGGAAAACACTTGTCTTATATCTAAACCCACGTCTGCATCAGGACAATTGATTGCCTTTAAAGGGTAAAATTAAATTCATTTGGTCAATTTTTTTTAATCAGATACAATTTACTACAAAATTTCAATGCTTCAGCACCTGTTCTGTTGAACAGTAACTGTGGAACATCATGCAAGATAAGTGGTTACTTTTGACAAGATAATCCATATATTTGGCATACAAAACACTGATTCGCATAACTACGAATATGTTTTTCCTTGCGTGGTCAGTACACTACATTCCTAGGTTTAGTTTATGTATTGGTCATAGCAACATATATGCAAGATAAAATGCAATCTTTCAGAACTATTAGAAGTTTCAACTTACCCAAAACCATTAAAGCATGTTCAAATCACTACTGTCGTTGTACATCTTAGGAAACTGTGAAGTATCGCACGTGGAAGGTAACCTAGAATAACAATACTATATAACGTCCGACAGGTTGTACCAGTAGCTGTACATACTTAAAAGTACCGCTTTCTGTCATATGTTACTCATAAGTTCTTATGCCTAAAAGTTACAATATGAACAAGAGCATTGCTTACAGCTACATCCTCAACAGCATCTAAGAGGGAATCTCTTGAAAGAAAGTCAGCAATATACAACTGGGTGCTGGCTTGTTCTAAAATTCAGTTGATATTTTCAGAATGGCGGCCATTTCAAAATGTTTCCATCGAGCTAGATATGTAAGGAACTGTATTTTATTTTAAAATTTTATCAGATTTGGTACACATATGCTACATATAAAGCTGACGTTCTTTTTGTGTAATTCGTTCTTCCTGTGTTCAGATTTTCAAAATGGTAGGCTTTTGAGATCAACTTTCTGTCTGTGTGGTGGTGCATGTATGTGTGTGTGTGTGTCTATGTGAATGTGTGTCTATGTGTGTGTCAGTGTGTGTGTGTTCCTCTAAAAACATTTGAACGAGTGGACCGAATTTCATCAAACTTTGTATACATTTAGAACTTAGTAAACTGACATGACTTTTATATATTTCGTTCACGCCTTGTTCATATCTTCAAAGTGGCAACCATTTTAACATTTTTCGATCAATTTTATATCTAAGGAACCATAGTACAGAATTTCATCAAACTATGTACACATCTACTATATACAAAGCAGAATTCACTTTTCTGTACTTCGTTCATCTTGTGTTCATATTTTTAAAATAGCGGTATTTTTTATATTTTTAGTATATTATTGCACATCTTAGAAAATATTTTTCAGAATTTCACCAAACTTGGTACACATATGTTGCGTACAAAGCTGAATTTACTTTTGTGTAATTAACTAATCTCGTGTTCATGTTTTCAAAATGGAGGTCATCTTAATATATTTAGCATAGTTTTACATTTAAATATATATATATTTTTTTTAGAACTTCATTAAACTTGGTATACATATACTGCATACAAAACTGACTTGACGTTTGTATATTTTGTTCATCCCATGTTCATACTTTTAATATTGCTGTTAGTTACATAAACTTAGTACAGTAATAAATATCTTAGAAAAATTTTTCCGAATTTTATCATACTTGATACACATAAACTGCATACAAAGTTGATTCGACTTTAGTGTATTTTGTTCATTCTGTGTTAATAGTTTCATTGTGGTAGCCATTTTTATATTTTTTGAATAACATGACATATCTGTTGACATATTTTCAGGAATTTCATCAAACTTGGTGCACATAGTAGGTACAAAGCTGAACTTGTTTTATTTTGAAAACGGGAGTTATTTTTTATCTTTATGATTGAGAGACATCTCAGAAAATTTTTCCCCCACTTTTATTAAACTGGGTACCTATATACCACTTAGTAAGCTGACTTATATTTTGCATATTTCGTTTATAAAATGTCTTAATTAGTATCATTACTTAATATTACTAGATGCACGTAAACCATTTTAACTTTCAGGGTAATTTGCACCCACTTTAAGGATGTAGCCTTTTCAGTCATGCTGGTAACTTCTTTTAATAAAATTTATATCATCCAAGAGGAAAAGAGAATGTGCACAAGTTACTCAAATCCTTATTTGTTACCAAGTCTATAAATAACATCTTCAACACTGGGAATCAGCGAAAGATCTATGAAAATCACCTTGTTGAGATACTCGGGGATTATAGACAGTCTAATTGAGCCACTCAACGCACAGACACACACACACACACACACACACGCTCTCTCTCTCTCTCTCTCTCTCTCTCTCTCTCTCTCTTTACGTTTATACGGTTGCTCACCCACACCACAGGATACTCCCCATTTCTAATCATTCTTTTCTTTTTTTTTTTTTCAGCCAATGGGCAGTTCTAATTTGTCGGACATAAATTTCAGAAACAGTTTATTGAGAACGTTAGTACTATTTTTCTAATATTTTATATAAATGCTTCATGCTAAAAAGTGTATCCTAGTGCATATACTGTCATGGTATATTTCAAATTGGTCAGCGTAAAGATTAAGACCAATATTTTATGTAATTTTATGTTGTCGGATGAAAAAAGGAAAACATAGGCCTAATATCATAAACTAAAGTAACTAATTCCTGTAAATTATTGACTTTTAAATTTTTTTTAGTAATTATTTTCAGCTTGCCAGAAAACAGAAAATAATGGTGCATATGTAAAACAAAAATACAAATATTTAAAATAGCCTAACGTTTAAATGTTGACCATTACAGTAGATACATGAACTGATATACACTTTCTTAATTTCCGCATATATTGCTAGTGATTTAAAACTATCCACTTCAGCCAGCCATTTGCAGGGCCTTGATTATATTTAACACACCGTTGAAAAGGTACGGAATGTAATCATCTTGTGAAGTCCAATTATAATAAGTACCAGTATCAGAGAAATGCATTAATAACTCAACTTGACCTGGCTTTGCCTTGCATTACCAACACTGGAAACTATTTGTCATCATACTGAACAGCATCTAGCCTTCTTCTGGCTTCAAGTAGTTACATTTAGCACTGCATAGATCTCGCCTTTGTTTATTGTCACTTTAGTAGCACCAACTAAAATATGCTGGTTTTCAAGCATAGCAACACAGAGAACACGGTCTGTGTTTGCAGCTGGCGATGAGCTGGCCCATATGTCTACTACTGAAGTGATCTTGCTTTTTATCCTATTCTGCCATTGGCAGTATGACGTTAGGATTTCGCTCAACGGCAATTGTTACAAACGTTTCTTGTGCGTTTAAAACTCTTCTGCTTGCCTTAATATGGCTCCAAACATTTCTTTTGACATTCCCCCTCGACCATCAATTCTTTCCCCATGTGATATCACAAAGAAATATTATGTAAGGTTAGTTACGTGTGTTTCTTCCATCTTCCCAAAGACGAAAAAAATCTAAACTATTTTTAATGGGACTAAGCACCACCTGAGTATACACATGCTGTACTGATATCTGAGTATACATGTAATATAGTGGGTTCAAGATCGTAAAAAACTATGTCTATGCCTTCAGCGATGTTTTTAACTTACTTTCCGAAAGAAAAAGTAGGTTTATAAAATCAACTTCCTGTCTGTGCGTCTGTGTGTTTGTCCGTGTATGTGTCCCCCCCCCTCCACCCCAACGAAAAAAAAAAACTTTTGAATCCGTGAACCGAATTTCATCAAACTTTGTACACATATAGATCTTTGTTATCTGATCTGGCTTTTATATATTTCGTTCGTCTTTCATATATTTTGTTCACGCCATCTTCATATTTTCAAAATGGTTGCCATTTAAAAAATTGTTTTGAACAAGCTAGATATCTAAGTAACTATACTTTAAAATTTCACCAAACTTGGTACACACATACTACATACAAAGTTGACTTGAATTTTGTGTACTTAGTTCATCCTGCGGGCATGTTTTTAAAATGGTGGCCATTTTTAAATTTTTAGCATAGTGTTACATAACCTTAGAAATATTTTTCAGAATTTCTCTCAACTTGGTTATCGTATACTACATACAAATCTGACCTTACTTTTGTGTATTTCGTTCATACGGTGTTCATATTTTCAAAATGGGGACCATTTTTATATTTTAAGCATACTTGTATATCATATCTTAGGAAATACTTTTAAGAATTTCACCAAACCTGGTACACACATACTACATACAAAGCTGACTTGAATATTGTTTATATCGTTTATTCTGTGTTTATATTATCTAAATAGCGGCCAATTGTATAAATAGCGGCCATTTGTATATTTTAGGATCGCATCCTTTATCTTAGGAAATATTTTCCAGAATTTCATCGAACTTCGTACACATATATTGCATACAAATCTGACTTTACTTTTGAGTATCTAGTTAATATTGTGCTCATATTTTCAAAATGACGGCCATCTTTATAATTTTTAGCATAATATTACATATCTTAAAATATATTTTTTCAGAATTTCATCAAATTTGGTACATATATATACTTCATATAAATCTGACTTTACTTCTGTATATCGTGAATCCTGTGTTCATATTTTCAAAATAGATGCCATTTTTATATTTTTATAATAGTATTATGTATCTTAGAAAATATTTTACAGAATTTCATCCTGTTTGGTACGTATATATACTATATACAAAGCTAGATGGACTTTTGTGTATTTCGTTCAGAATTGTTTTCATATTTTCAAAATGGCGGCCATTTTACATTTTTATAATAGTATTATATATCTTAGGATATATTCTCAAAATTTCATCAAACTTGGTACATATACACTGCAGACAAAGCTGACTTTACTGCTGTATATATCGTTTATCCTGTGTCCATATTTTCGAAATGGCCGCCATGTTCATATTTTTAGCGTAGTGTTACATATTTTAGGAAATATTTCTCAGAATTTCATCAAACTTGGTACATACATACTATATACAAAGCTGACTTGTTTTTTACTTACTTGGTTCATCCTGAGTTCACGTTTTCAAAATGGCTGCAATTTTTTATACTTTTAACACAGTATTGCATATCTTAAGAAATATTTTTCAGTATTTCATCACACTTGGTACACATATACTGCATACAAAGCTGATTTTGTTTTCGTGTATTTCGTTCATCCTTTATAATTTTTTTTTTTAATTTTTGGCCATTTTTTATATTTTCAGCTTAGTATTTCACAACTTAGGAAATATTTTCCAGAATTTCATCAGACTTGATACACATATACTACATACAAAGCTGACTTGAGTATCGTGTATTTCGTTCATCCTATATCATATCTTCAAAATACCAGCAATTTTCATATTTTGAGCATTGTTTTACATATCTTAGGAATAATTTTTCAGAAATTCTCCCAGCTTGGTATACATATACTACACCTAAATCTGACTTGACTTTTGTATATTTTGATCGTTCTAAGTTCACATATTCAAAATGGCGGTCGTTAAAAATTTTTAGCTTACTACGTCATATCTCAGAAAATATTTTTCTGAATTTCTTCAAATATAGTACACGTATACAAATTAGTAAGAAGCTGATTTGACTTTTTGTATATTTTATTCATACTGTGTAATTTTTCCAAAAAAAAAAAGTGGCTCTTTTTTAGTTTGACATAACTGATAGAATTTTCTTTTTCCTATTTTTAACATTCTTGGTTCAGATATACAGTGGTGCCGCGGTGGCCGAATGGTCAGACCATTCGCCTCCCACCAAGGCGATCCGAGTTTGATTCCCGGCGGGGTTGGTCCCCGGATTTTCGCATGTGGGAATCGTGCCGGACGATGCCGTTGGTCGGCGGGTTTTCTCGGGGACCTCCCGCTTCCCTCGCCCATTCACTCCGGCGCTGCTCCATACTCACATCACGTCACTCCTGGCCAGCGCTAAGGTCCTCGTTGTTGAGCGCTGACCAAATATCTCACTCGCGCTCTCGTATACAGTTTGGAAATTTGACTTGATTTTTTGATTGCATGTTTAGTTTGCTTTATGTAAATATTTTCAAAATGATAGTAATTTTATATATATTTATAATAATTCTATATATCTAAGGAAATTATTTTTCTAACACTATTAACATTAGTACGCATATGCTACTTTGCATAGTGGCTTGACTTTTGTGAAGTTCGTTAATCAAGTGTTCGTGTTTTTTTTAATAATGGCAGCCATTTTTGTATTTTAGCATAATATGACATATTTGAGAACATATTTTTCGGAAGTTCATTAACCTTGGTACGCATATTCTACTTCGTTAGTTGACTGATCTTTCTTGTAGTTCGTTTATCCTTTGGTAATATTTTGAATTCGGCGGCCTTTTTTTTATCTTTATGATGGAAAACCTCAGAAAATTTGTTCGCCAATTTTATCAAACTGGGTACGCGTATAGTAGGACCTACTAAGTAAGCTGACTTATATTTTGTATATTTCGTTTATCACTCGTCTAAATTAATATTATCATTTAATATTCCTAGACGTACGTAAACGATTTTAACTCTAACGATTAATTTGCACCCACTTTGAGGAAAGTAGGCTTTTCAGTTATGGTGGTAACTTCTTGCTAATACATTCGTAAACAAACTATATTAGTTTTGAATGCAGTGAGTCGATATTTCTTCATTTTACTTCATTTAATATTCATGTTCTATGAAATCTACTCTAATTATAATTTCAATCATGTTAACATTTGATTTAACGGTCTCGAACTTCTTTGTTGAACGTTGTGTGCTGTAGGTATAAACTAAAACCTTGTTTTACAGAACTTCGTATGTATTTTGCACAGAATTCAGAATTTCCATCTTCTCTATGTATTCATTCATTTGCTATTGCTAGTATTTCAGTGGCATTACTAAAAATGTATATTTAAGATCAAGTTGGTTTATCCTGTTTGTAAAATAGTCACAATTGTTTTAAATACAATCTTTGGCTGAAGTATTACACACTAAAGTGTCAGTGAAGGAGTCAAAATCTGTTGACAAGCCTGTGAAGTATTTGAGTATCATAAGAAACATAAAACATTACCACGACAGGAATACATGAGCACACATTGTGGTATTAAAACAAATAGTTTGCAATGTTTAGGACGAAGTGCACAAAATTTTGCTGGAACGATGTGCACATGGGTGTTTCTCTACAAATGGCCACGAAAACGAGCCACAAAACATTACCTAAACAAGGCTGCCCAGCGAAACGCCCCCGTACACCATTTACCTTTCTTTCTCCTTCCTTGAGTCTTTCCATTAGTATCTATGCGAATACGCCACTTGTGACCAAACACGCATCAATTAACGACGACTTAATACATAAATATTTGAAGAATGCCACAAACGTGTGCATATAGGAAATATATTATAACACGAATACAATACATTACACAATGGCTGTAAATGGGTTAACACAAACTTAACTTACATGAAACCATAAGTTAACCAACAACCGCTACCCATTATAAGCATAAGGATCCTCTCTCTCTCTCTCTCTCTCTCTCTCTCTCTCTCTCTCTCTCTCTACGACTCCATATGCAGGTTGTCCCTGAATAACGTTCAAAGTTCTTCGTTACTTTGTAGGTTATGCCAAGACGAATAAAATGATATAGTATACCTAGAGTCGCAGAGGCTGGGGAGTACCCATAATTTGACACACGATTTGAGGCATTGAGGGTCTCAATCTGTGCTGAAATAGCAACAATGGCGATAAGGGAGACTGAGGTAATTATGGAGCTGGGCCGCATGAAAGACATGGGAAACTGCAGTTTTCCATGACACACCATCTACCTTCGGTATCACCACACGCAATGGCGGATCCAGCATTGCGATAAAGGGCGCATATGCCTTAAAAAGCGTGTATACATACACCCCAATCCAAAAGCAGGGGCGGTAAAATTTTCGTTTTAGAGATGCAAAATGGTGCTTTTTAAGGAGTTTACACAGAAAAAAATTAATTACATAAGTAAGAAAATTTTAAAATAAAGTATGTCTTAAAAGTATATAGTGCTAATAAAAATAAATCTGACCTTAAAAGGTGGGACCGGGCCCCATTACCCCCCCCCCCTAAATCCCCGCCCCTGACCACATAAGTCCCACATGTGAGATCCTGGGAGTTACCCCGACTAGCCATCGAATCGGAATCTCCTTGGAGCGATGCGGTCGATACTTGACCGCTGCTCACCGGACTGTTAGCTCGGCCCACTTGACGCATTATTCGACGTCGATACTGATTTTTGTTGACAATTCTACGCATATTGTGATCCTCGAAGACAACAATATGTGGGTCAATTTACGAGTACTTCCCAGCTTCTGGATGTGACCCAAGTGTATTGTATTGTACAATTTTGCTCGTCTTCGCATCACCTACAACGTGAAAAAGATCGTTAAACGTTATTCGGGAACATTCTATATATATATATATATATCTGGACCGGCACGCTAGATGTCCATCCACCTTGCCAGCACAGCGATAATGTAGTCCCCGCTGCACCCCGTCTTTCCTGGAGGCCGGGTGGAATGGTAGGAGGGGGAAGACAATCCACCTACACACCCCTCGCCCAGTCAGCCGCACGCACGCTGTCGGTCGTCTTTAAAACACTTTTATGTGACGGACACCGTTACAAAATATCTTACACGCCGTACTTAGCGACAGCGGGTAAGGTAACTGGCCTATGTGCATTGCCAACTTACATCATCAATCTCATAACTGATACTCCATACTGGGTAAGGAAATGTCTTAAGGCTGTTCAAGTGGAGAATGATCGTAGTTTGTGTTTGTATGAAATTGTGTTAGTTTAGTAGTTGTACTTGGGAGTACATTGTCGTCTTACGAAAAAAAAAAAAAAAAAAAAAATATCTCGGCCAGTTTTTCCATAATGGCATTTCAAAGTCAAAATTTGCACGTTTTTACTTCTTATAAGATTAAAAAATCAATTAATTATTATAGAATGCAAAAACCAGCAATATAATGAAGTGAAGAAATTCACACTGAAACTAAACGTCACGGCCTAAGGGTTTTATGCAGAGGACCCTGAACTGGATTTTGGGAGGGAGCGGTAGTAAATGCCAAGCAGAGGGGCGGGACCGGACTGAGAGCAAGGAGGCCGGTATTGGAGGAAGGGATGTGTCAGTCAGCGCGCAGCAGGAAGGGAGGGGAGCCTGGTGGAAGCTCAGTTTACCACCCCTCCTTTATTCTCTAGCTGATAGCCGGACGAGGCGGTCGACAGGCGCAGCCACCCTCTTGTTCTACAGGTACCACGTATTGCTGCACCGGCTGCCTGAAACGATAGTTTGTGGTCTGAAGCGAGCGTTTGCACATACGCCAGGACTTACTGCGTCGGAGGCGCACCAAGTTCCCCGCCGCGAATTATTATTATTATTTTGTAGCTCCCTAACCATACGAAAGCTGTCCACAAATTAAGTGCGTAGCATTGTCTGGCATTTTAAATTAACTCAAACCAACTTTATCAGGGAACGGGTAAAGGAGAGGAATGGGTCTGTACAGAACCGTGCACAGATGCCGTCCGTACATCGCTTCGATTTAGACGCTTATTATTGGTGCACATCGATGCTCGCTATCTAAACAATTCATTCGCAAGACGCGTTGGCGGCAATAATTGTTGCCGGCAATGAGCAACAGAAAAGCTAGAAACGCATCGCACATAAAATTAATAGAAAATTTGGTAAACTTTTTTATGAAAGGTGATTTCTTCTGCAAATTTACTTTTTTGTAGTTATTTAAAGGTCTAATTTCGAGTAAAATGTACAAATCTTAATAACGAATATTTCATTTTGTAGAAATATAAATTTACGTTTTTAGCCTTCTTATATTTTACGTTAGATTTTAAGGACAAACTATTTGAATCACTAGTCAGTATCTGTTATACTGGCATTGCACTACCTTGAAATTTGCCTAAAAAGGCATTAAAATGTTCGTCAATCCACGATCCGTAGAGACTAACGCTCCGAGTCAGCCCCTTTCGTAAGCACCAATCATTTTACTTATTTTTATCACATCTCCAACTAATATAAAGCTGAATTTTCTAATTATTAGTTATGCTGTTTCTACATTAAAGCAATGATAAAAACCAATAAAAATTACATTGTCATTATTATGCAGCTTATGAATCTCCTGCTAAACCCGCCGGTTACAACTGAATCATCGTAACGGTCAATATAAGGTGTGGCATGAGCAATACATATTCTAGGGGAGATATAAAATGGAAAGTGCAATGCAGAAATAGCAAGACATAATTTTAAACATCGCGTTACAATATGAAACGTGCAAGTGAAAACGTATGAAAAATTTAATTTGTTATCAAATTGTAAGTTCTATGTACGCTTCATCTAAATATAGACAAAACAATATAATTCTACATGAGGCAGACAGGTGTATTTTCAAGTTTTTACTTCACAGCAGAAGATTACAAACTACTAAACTGTCTCATAAATTTGATAAGTGATTGTTTTGAATAATAAACAACGAGAATACCTTGAATATTACAGAAATTACAATGCTAAACAAATTCAAAATTTTTTTTTGTATTAAGACATGTATTGAGACATGACAAATATTTCCCTTCATGTACGGTACACAAGAAGTTTTCATCTTTATTAAATCAAGGGCATTACAAAATAGCTGGATAGAATAGAAACGAACAACAAATTTGTTGGTGTATCGTCAATAATATATGCCACAGTAGGAAAATAACACACACATAATGATTAATGAATATTCCATTGTAAAAGAGTTCGGTTTATTTTTTTAAGTAAAAGTAAAATTTCATAACCAAAATAGGCACCTGAGATAAAAATCTTACACTGTATATCTATAATGAAAATAACAATATACAAAAATTAATTGGATACTTAAAATAAAAAAGTCATAAGTGCCACTTCGATGAGAATCAGGTTTTGTAGCTGGAAATGTTCTAGGAACCCTACATTATTATCCATTCAGAGTGCTGCTACGTGCCAGCACCACTCGAAGGAAATACAAATACTACCACAAAATGGCAGGAGTACTAAGTGTGCCTCTTCTATTTTTCCAAGAAAGGATCTGTGTGCCACTAAACAATTACTGGTCTCTCGTCTGTCTCGTCTGCAATGTGTTCTGTATCGTTATAGGTTCAACATTGTTTCTTGAGAGTGTTCTTTAAAACAGAAGTCGGGAAGTATATTAAAAAATATTGACTAGTACCGTAAAATATGCAAATGATGTACATAATGCAATAAATAGTGTTACATTCTTAGATAATGGCAGACATTAGTGGCAATTCCGAGAAACCACGAAAACAAACTAAGGCTGCAATCAAGGAACAGCAAAAGAAGTTGAAAACTAGGGGCTGCAACATAAAACATTATATATATATATATATATATATATATATATATATATGTGTGTGTGTATACACACATGCATACACATATGCATACAGACACATGTATACACACGTGTGTGCCAAGCTTCTATTCCAACAGGTGAGCGGTGATAACACCAGAATCGAACATTGTCAAAGCAAGACAGGGACTTCACCACAAGAAAGTAGAAAAAGCACAGAAACTTTTGAAGAGTGATACATGTACGTCACAGCTACCTGGCAGTAATATATGCTGCATTTCAATGGATTTAGAACATGCCATGTTTGTTCTTACGCACTAACCCATGCTAAAATATTTTATCGTCGTCAGTTATCTTGCTACAACTTCGGATTATATATATATGTGACACCAATCATTCCTATATGTGCATGTGGGCCTGAAACAGTTGCAGGGACGGGAGGCAATGAGATTGCTTCGTGTCTTCTGAAAGTATTAAATAATAACAATGTCACAAACAAATCATACTGATAGCTTGGAGTTAGAACTGCGTGGGACAGAATAAGAACCGTATGATAGCATTTTTGTTCCTTTTTTCTGGTAGCTACTCGACTATTTGAGCATATAAAGCAGCGGTTCTTTGTTTGTGGGCACAGCTTTCTCTCATGCGAATCGGTTTCTGCTATCATTGAAATGAGAAAGCGAGTTACTAAAGTTTTTTCTCCTAGCGAGTGTGAGATGCTAGAGTGAGAAAACCATTTGAAGTAGTTCCCATCATTCACAACGACTTCGTTGACATTCAAACAACAGCTGACAGTGTAATATCAATAAAGAATCAAAATATTTCTAGGGCTGTCTCTTCAAATATAATTCTGATGACTCGAGTAATGTTGCTATGAAAGAATCCCATTCCGAATTCGAAAAATTCAGGAAGATGAAGATTTTGAGGAAAGGGAAAACCACGATGGACATACGGAATGTAATCTTAGACGCTAATGCTAAAAAAACTTTGCATTACAGAAGCAAATAAGAATGATTTGAAAGTAATGGCTCCGTTTTTAGAAAATGAAGAGCACAGAGCGTTCTACAGGAATCTGTGTGGTAACAATAACAACATAAAAAAGTACTTGGTGTGTAAAGTTTGTATCACCCAATTTCCAAATTTTTATTTGTTGAGATATTTTAGAATATGACAAAATAGACAAAATAATATGGAGGTGAAGCATTTTCCATACAACAATGTAAGTGGCATCATGTAGCAAGCACCCTTCCATGTCTTACATTATACGTGGCACATAGCACCCTTTCATGGCTTACACTAGTAGGACGTAACATGTTTTCACAAAGTGCCAAATACTTTATTTTGTTTGTGCCAATTACTTTATTTTGTTTCTTCTTTAAAGTGATTATTTCCAAGTTGCCTTCACCATGTATGTGTTTACAGATGCATTTACCAACATGTAAATCATATTCAAAATGTGTGTTCACGAAAGTATAACATGTCCGCAGTTTTTTTCATAATATCTCTGGTCCAACATTTTGGCACTTACGCCCTTTCTTATTTTAAGTATCAAATTGCTTAACCTTTGCCCATGTTTTCTGTACAAAATGAACAAATAACCCCGCCTGAATTGTACAAAATGTACAAAGTTAAATTGCAGCAACTATAATAATACATACATATCACAATCTCAAGCAACTGAATTAGAAAAATTTACATAAGTATACATTTATTTATACATTATAAAAATTGAAATAGTGAAGTCATTCGCTATTAGCTACAATCAGTATGAATAACAATCTTAGTACAACAATATAAATACACGACACAAATTCTTTAATAATATTTTCATAAACATGATCGAACGTCTTCTGTGCATTGTTTGGCGTGTTACTATCTCTTACAATTCCAATAACTCCATCATAAGTATGCACACTTAGTTAGGGTACTACTTATGACATTTTGCATACCTCAGGTATATTAAAAATGTTACTACCGAACGAAAATTGGTCTTAACACTGAGATTCCTTTTCTACCGTAATTATTATGTAATACTGACAAAAACTAATTTACAAAAATTGTTTCACCTGTAAACCTACTAATGCTTTGGAATTTGTGGATAAAATTAAACCAATGTGTTTCTTCAACACATTTACAAACGAAAGCTGATGCAAACAGTGCAGAAGTAAAACAAACAGTACATCCAAAAACTTTCTACAATGTAAATACAACCTATGATAAGGAAAAGGATATGCTGCATAAACATCAACAGGATTACTCGGTTTCGTTCGTAATTGAAGAAATAGAGTACGATCACGTAGAAGACCAAGTCTCCGTAAAAGACATTGCCTTGAATATCTAGTGCAAAAGAAGTTCCTTTCAAAACTGTATTCCGATTTTCTGAAGAGAATATGAAAGGGGTAAGCAGGAAATGTATTAATCTGCGAGTGGTTTTAGTACTTTTCGTTCATTCATAGTTGATTGTTTACATATTTTCGATAAAAATAACATCAGAGTATGTGTTGAATTAAAGCGTACCACAGCATACAGGTACGACTGCCGTGGCTTCGTATTTGTATTCTGAAAGTTGAACTCCGTTAAATAAAATTGTTGTTGTATTTACAAAAGGAATATATCGTAAAATACATCTTCGCGATGTCTATGCTTCCAAGCTCTAGTGCTTTAAATTGAGGTACATGATAAACTAGTGCCTTATGGTAACATGATGAGACCTGGTACTTAGTAAACATGAATATACGATTAGTAAACATGAATATACGAATGTCGTATTGGTTTTAGATAATAACATCTTGAAACTTTACTCAAATCGGATCACTTTTCTAAAATGAATTTTTTGTTTAACTGTACAGACTATTTGAACACAGTGTGGGAAAAGTCAACTATTTTATGGAGGACATCCAAGAAAAAGTGATTGCAGTTCGAACACAAATTTATAATGGTACATTTTTCAGAGCAATTTAGTGGCCAAACTAAAGTTTCTGCACACTTATTAAAACAAAACAACCGTGTTCGAATACCGATTATGGTAACTTTCCGAACTTTCGGTGTATGTATGTATAGTGTGTGCATTTTGTTACTGTGTATATCTACACAATAGGTGTCTATATTACATAAACAGGATGTCCAGAAAAGGCGCCACGTGAATTATGAACTACATTGGAGACGAAAATGTTCGTGCACAGTGTAGCAACACAGCACAGCAGTAAGTGCTTTCTTGCGCTCGTAATATGGTCGCCCAACAGTGACAATACAGTATCTGTTTTGCCACATTGTGCACGAAAATAAAAATGTTATCGTTCAACATTTTGTCACTAACATTTTCTACTACAATTTAGTCCAGGATTCACATGGTGCCTTTTATGGACATCCTGTTTATATAAATGGGCAGTACATACATACATTTTTTTTTTTTTTTTTTTTTTTCCAATTTTTGTATGGTCACAGTGTAATATCAACACAACTAAAAATATAATTGTATTACATTGAAACATAACACGTGTTGTTTAACGCAACATGAATACTAGAAATATTAGTCATGCACTAATAATTACTGTTACTTGGCAAAAGCGTTCAAAACAAAACTTTTTTATTTAATGTTTGGAATGCTTTTATATGTCAGTGTTGTACTAGTTAGAGAAAATTATCATGTATTTCACCATCTACATAACTAAAAAATGTTGATTTTTTAGTTATGTTGGCATTGTATTGGGGGTGCGATATGTATACGTGTATATATACACGTACATATGAATATACATACATACACACAGACATGTACACACACGTCAAACTAAGAACATGACATAATTAAGTCTGCTCTGTTTGCATTTCTTTCTTTTTGTTTTTACCCTTGTTCTGGGCCTCTGTAATGTAAAGTGGATTACGAATGTCCATGTTACGAGTGTGTCTAGGGTCAACTAGCTCGGGCAACAAACAGTGATAGTAAAATTGCAAAAGTTTGGGTTCAATTTGTTCCTTCCAAAATTGGTCGTCTCTTTCAATTTTAATGTCACAAATGTCTTTTTCTTCGGATGTCCAGACAGCAAAAATGCAGTAATCTCTCTCTGTGATATGTAACTGCCCTTGTACCTGATAGTAATATTCATGATTTTTTTTCAGTTCAAGTTTATTTTCTTGACGGTGTAGGTATCGAATTTTTCCTTCTTGCACTGCCATATCAACATTTTTGCCGCTTGCTGAAATTGGACATTTGATCTCCACGATTCCTGTACTTCCGATCAAACCATCTGGTGTAGCGCCCAGAAAAGGAAATTCTTTGTCTATGAACAAGCCGCATTTCTCAATTTTTATTCCTCTTTGTTGTTCAAGTTGTTCAATTGCGCCTTGCTCTGATTTCCTTCCATAGCTTACTGAAGGGATATTCAGAATGTCAGAAGAATAAATTATGTTCTGGACCAGCTTGACACAGCTTGTTGATTGTCTTCTGCGACATACTTTTCCAAAGCTAGAAGCTGTGAGCATTTTCCTTCTCATTTCAAGCCACTGTCCACATCCAGCCTGAAGTAATGTATTTCTTTCAATTTGATGACGATCTTCTTCTGATACTTCTAGACTCTTCAAAAATTTATGCTCTTCCTCTTTGTAAACATCTGGATCCATGTCAGGCTGTTGACAGCTTGTTCCATAGTCCTTGTCTCCAAAAAATGAGATGAGTGACTTTTTGACTTGTTTTCTTTGAAATTTTACAACCTTTTTGATCTTGGGTTTACGTTCTCTAGTCCTTCGTCGTCTAAATTCTAAACGCTTTGCCATTCCATTAGGACTGATACCATTAAACATGGATTTGTGGAGAACATAATGAGGAGTTTTGGTATTGTGTGCTATAACTGCACCTGCACATCTTCCCTGATATGATCGTTTTGTCGAGTAGTTTATTCTCTTTCCACCTGAAAATTTAACCACTCCTGCATTGAACCGCTCAACTACGTTGCTGTCTACATCATGGATCAAGCTACGGGAATGAGATGCCAAGTATTTAGCAGCTTTTATGATGTGAAAATACACGCCACTTTGTATTAAATCAGGAACAAGATTCTTTTCTTCCTCTTTTGGACCTGAACAGAAGTAACCAAGCTCAGCACATTCCTTGTGTTCACCAAACACATGGCTCGGACCATTTTCAATGTCTTTTTTGAGTTGTGAGATCTTAATGCTCAATTCACATTCTTCAGATTTCCTATGTTTAATAGCTTTCTGAACACCAATGGACAGCTTACACATTTTGCTAGAAACTAATTTCCTTAAAGCTGGACTTCCATGAGAAGTATTTTCACTTATGGTTATAATTTTTCTCCTGTAGTTTCTAAGAAGATGGTTTCTACACTCAATTTTTTCGACAGTTAGATTTTGGTAGGGTCTTGCTTCAATGATTTTCTTGTACACGCTGCTGTCCCCATCAGCAATAAGTATAGCATACTTGACATTGTACATCTCCACACTTCGTTTGAAACCATCAAGTATAATGTTGGCTTCCATACTGCTTGAACTTCCTTCATGGTTCTTGTAACAAACATGGGATGGAATGTCATTTTCATCATTCGCCCGTGCACAAACATAACAATATTTATTTAACACTCCCATGAAAAGAACTTTCTTGGTGTAATAGCCAACAATAGCAGCAGTGCCAGACAGCGCATCATACTTTGTTTTGTATGACCGTTTTGACCAGCAGCCATCTGCTACAACCTTCAGTAGAGGTATCCCTTGTTCGTCTACTTCACCATTAGCTATAGCAATAGCTGCTTCTTCTTGTGCTGCCTCTCTCATTTTTTCCGTTGCTGCTTTCTCCCAACCATCACATATCGTGTTGTGGATTTTGGAATAGGTACCCGCTGCCATGCACGGAACTCCTAAACATGCAGAAAACTCTTCTAGGTGAGAATATCCTGCTCCAATTCCCATTACACCAGCAACTGCCCGTAAGTTAACGTCCATTGTAGAGGAATTTCCTGTGTCATGAGTTGGGACCATCAGGTCGGTATTACACATATTACAGTGAAATATCAAACTGGAAATAAATCCCTTGCGGATTTCTTTGGTGACAGCCATATTAGCCAGTGAGCATCCAAACACCGGGTTGTGTTTGGATGCCTCTGTGAGCTTTTGTAAAAAGAAGGTAAGATCAACGATTCTCAAACCTTCAACAAGGTTTTCAGAACTAGTGCGATCGTTGAAAGAAACATTTTGCATTTCATCTGTTGCAAATGACTCACTGACATTCAGCATAAATCCATCGTCATCATTACGTGAAGTATCCCCATCGAGTAACAAAGAAGATTCTCCACATGTCCAATCACCTGACTGCTGAAAACATAAAGATTAAGCAAACCACATGATTCAGAGCTTGTATAATAAACTCTGTTGAAATTGTAGTTGAAAGCTATCTACTAGATAAAACTAAATAAAGCATTAGGACTTTCATAACTACTGGGACAATAACCCACAGATAAAAGCATCTACCACTTTTTGACACTTCTTATAAGTACTCAAAATACATATGTGTAGAATAAATGTTTATGGCCAAAGTTTACTTTAAGAATCAAAATAAATCTGGATACCTTGTGAAATTTTACAAATTATTTTGCACTGTACCAGCAATATCTTGAAAACAAGTTGCAAGAAAACTTTCAGTGCCACTAAGAACAATTTGTTGTGAAATAAACCGGAATTCAGTTGTAAATGTACACAAATTGTGTGTAGTTTTACAGAACATTTGTAAATGTATGGATACTTCTGTGACATTTAACAAAACCATTTGTAGTATCACAAAAAATTGTTTTGGAAACTAGCCTCAAAAGGAAAAATACTTTTACTGTGTACGTACACTGCTGGCGATGTTCACAAATACGCACACAAATGTGATAATTTGTTGCATCGAAATATTTCTACATTAAAAAAAAATATTTGTGTAAAAGAGCCCGTATTTGTTTTAGACATTACTAACAAAATTCCGAAGATTGCTTAATGACTTGAAACCGTGAAATATTATACATATATAAATTACCTAAAGGGTTTTGTTAAGCCTAAGCGAGGGCACCGGTTTTTTTTTTTTTCGTGTAGGTACTGTTTGTGTGAGACGCATTTGTGGCGGCTAGCTGTTATAAGTAGTTATGATTGATAAAATAGATTTTATTAGCCTTAAGGTATATCATTTATTTACTTTATTTACATTACTATTATCCATTAGTTTTTTTTTTAAATTTGGCAGCTACATGTGCAGTATAAACTTATTTAAGCCTTTTGTGACAATAAATAAATAAATAAATATATATATATATATATATATATATATATATATATATATATATATATATATATATACTTCACCAAGTTTACATTGGTGCAGAAATTGCTAATTTTTTAGTGAAATGTTGTTAATATTACTTATTGTCTATCCATAATTTTATGTTAGCTCATATGTAAATATATTGTATTTACAAAGAATGGCTTCATGTGTAAAACTTGACGCTGAAACTTACTAAGTACCTAATGATCATCTCGAATAGCTCTGAAAAAAATATTTCCAACCAATTTCTCAATTAAAGCAAATATTTAAAATAACTATGTCAAATTATAGTTTTGACACTGCCATCAGGGTTGGAGACAAACACACCCGCTGTTGTCTGAACGGCAAGCACGGATACATGAGTAACAACTTAAATAGTTAATATTTGAGTATAACAACAACGAATTAGTAAGTTGTTTGATCTCACACCAAAGTAGTTTTAAAGTATAATCCATCTCTAGAAATGCACAGTGATTAATAAATTATCCAACGTACCTGATCTTCGCGACCACTTATATTGTCGTCATAAGAGCAATTCTGAAGTGGAGGAGGCGTGTTTTCCATAGCTCTGACATGGTACTTAGAAGACCCAATTGTATTCTCTGATAACTGTGTTTGCAGTTCTGTATGACTTCTAGACATAAGATAAAATACAATTGTATTAATTTAAAGACTACCCTGTTTTCAGCCATTTACAATGAAGTGATAGACATTTACTTAACAGCAGAGAATGTAATATATATATATATATATATATATATATATATATATATATATATGTATTTGTGTATACGTTTTACAAATCAAATTTACACACAATATAAGCGTGAAAACTATTTATGTATTGTTGCGAGCCACGACTATCTGGCTGAGAGGTGTAATAAGATACAGTGGTGGCAGAGCTAAGAGACCTACGTGTGCTCTGTATGGCTCGTGTTACCTTTAGTGGCGCCACAGAAATTACATGCACGCCACGATTATCGTGCGAGCAGCAGCAAGAGCAAAGAGTTTGGGGTATATTGTGATTCTCATGTTACCTTTTAGCGGTGTATGGTGGCGGTCACCTGCAAACCGATAACGGGTAATAGAAGATATAATGGTCTAGAGTATTCCTGTTCGTACTCAATTTTGCGGGGTGGTGCTTGACCCTGATGCGACACCCTTCCAGGAGGTTTGAGATAAAAGACTCGCCGAGAGAAGCCAAGACTTTAGAGTAAGGATGTAAAAGAGAGCTGCGGCAGAGTCGGAGAGAGTTTTTGGCTGGCATATGCTTGGTTAGTGATAGTGACGAGTGGCAAGAAGTATTGGGTTGCTACAAATGTTCGAGGGTGTCCGGTGAGTTGGATTGCGGCAAGTAAAGTGACGAAGGTGTTTCTGGGCCACAAGAGGTTCATCGGTGCTCGTTCATTGGGTCCATCATTGTGAGTGATTAGAAAGAATTTCCATGTACAGAGAACTTATATAGTATTATTAAATAGTAGTCATTTCTTTTGTTTGACATCTATTTATTTGTGATTAATCATTTTTGGTACAGGTTATTTTGTATAGATAGTTGTAAATAACTCAGGTTAGCTTTATTTGTTTTCTTTCTTTTATCAAAGACCTCCATATCCAAACGTATCTAGCCCCAACTTGTAAGAATATGTTAACCTAAAAGTATACGTAAAATATACGCAAAGCTCAACAACGCATTTATCAAAACAACAAGTCACATTTTAAAAAGATGTTTATGACATTTTTTACGTGCAGTCCCAACATTTCAAAATAGTGTGCAAACCTACCTGTCTTGAATTTCATTTCCACGCAGTTGAAAGCCAGTTTCTTCATTCGGAATTATCTCATGTTCTACCACAGCTGTATCATCCATCGGAACCTGCCTGATATCAAGATTACCTTGAGTATCTGTTCCAGTCGACGGTTGACTGGTGCTGGTTGCTTCGAGTACTTGTAACTGTTCATCTGAACATTGTTCTTCTTCAAGCCTTTGCCTCTTCCTATAAGTGAAAGTTAAATATAAAATATTTTTACTGTAATTCGATTCTTGTACGACGTAAGGTAATTAACTTTGTCACAATTTCTTTCAGTAGCTTCTGTGTGAATTCTTACAGATGCACACAGACTAGATCGATTTGACACAAACATAAATTATTAATTCATAGTTGATTTGTTTATATAAAGAGAAAAGTGCAATAGTTTATTCTAGAGAAATCTAAGAATTTTTGGTTGTGGCAAAAACGTCTGAACGTCAGAGTATTTGATTTACAACAACTAGCAGGAAACAATCATTTAAAACAAATCAGTTTAACTCAGCTCAGAAACGAACATGTTTCCTCAGAGTTCCTTTATCATCGTAATCCACGTTACAATACATTTAAACTAAAGGAAGCCAGAAAAAAATTATATTTTACACTGCGAAAATTATTTTTGACTTTAAGGACAGTCAGATTGTAAATTTTTGGGATACTTGAATAGAGTGTACTTTGACGAGTTGTTTGATTTGGTACATTTATTTATTTATGTATTAATTTAAAAGTAAATTACTGTGATATTGAAAGACAGGTTTCAACATTGCATTGTCCCGAGAGAGAATTATGAACTTCTAGTTTAACTGTATACATTATTTAATTTTTCAATTAAATATTTATACTCGCCATTTTCTTTTAGTAAATTTACATTTAAATCATTCATTATAAATACATGCTGATATTCAGAAACTGTTTATGAAACAATACCCATAGGGACTGGAAAATGTCGCGGATTCAATTACCTGTAAGCTAATAATCCACTGAACTATGCCTACTCAAGCCCCGACTATTTGTCCACTAGCTGCTACTCAATGGAACAACAGACAATGAACGAATAAACGGGGCTTGAGTATGCATAGTTCACTGCAGGTCATTGAATTCGCGAAATTTTCCAGTCCCTAACTATCCTCAATATCACTCAGGAAGGCGACATTCGATGGTTTTTATAATAGGGAGCCCTACTCAGTCGTAATTTTTTTTCCGAGGGCAGAAAGTTTAAATTTGCGTTCATCTATAAGCTAATTAATTTCACTGTAATAGTCTGATTAAAATTAGACAACGAAAGAAACTTGTGCCCATAAGGACATTTGCTAGGGAAATTAGTGTTTATATACATACAACCTGTATAATAAAATAACATAATTCAGATGACCCAACGACAACTTTAGCATACAAATCCACTAAAATTAACCTAACACTGAATTCGAAGTGCAGTGACGGTCAGCTTGATGGCTGCGTTTAGAGGTTTGAATTGCCTTTACACAAACAAAGGTTTCGATAGCCGATAATGGGGGCTACGAGGCGGATATTCAGCAACATTTAGAATGCAGGGGGGAGGTAACAAGAGATCGCTATGAAAACTCGTTGGCCAACAGGCACAAATATCCTTAGGGACTGGAAAATGTTGCGAATTCATTTACCTGTAAGCTAGACTCCATTTTACTATGCATACTCAAGGCACGATTTTCACATGCGAAACCCAGTCTCATCATCATACACCTTACGAATTTTGCGTCTCGTTCTTATCTCTGCATCCCATATAATTAAATAAAAATAAATATATAAATTCATTACATAAAACAACTCGTTACTTTAACAAAGAAGTAACACATTGTTTGTTTTATTTACAAAATATTGATTTTTTTACATGAAATAACTTTGATATGAGGAATAAATGATGCCGAACTCGCAATTTGTCATTAAATTATATTGTCATAAAGAAGAATGACCAATTATTATGGCACTGTACAGCGTTTCTGTTTTTTTTTTTTAAATAATGCTACCTATTATTATTTAGCCTATACGAATATTGAATCTTTATAATGGATTCTATGAAGCAAACATTTGTACTCCTTTGTTTTGTAAGCATCTCTGAATATTTTAACTAAGAATGCAGTAGTCGAACACTTGTCCACACTACACAGAACTATTAAAAAATAGCGTTGTCTTATTTCGGTAACGTTTATGACACATTCACGTTTGTGGTATCTTTCAGTACGAAAGTAAATTATATTTCATGCCAGGAGATTTTAAATTTCGTCACCATCAAACGTGGAACAGTGTGTTTGCATACATTATGATTGGGAACCCAATCTAGTTTTACATTTAATCATAGCAGTAAAATTCGAAATTTACAATAGTTCAGACAAATTTTTTAGCTTAACTTTCTTATTTTAGGCATCGTGATTGTTTCTGAAAATTGATGTGAGCAACTTTTTTTCCCCCGGATTAAATACCTTACTCCAGAACAAAATCTGAATGTGACCAAGTTTCCGAAAACATATTCGTTAAAAACATATTCATTATAAGTACTGTCAATTGAAATGCAGAATAATCACAGAGAAAACATTTAAACACCTAAAATTTCGTTGTATGAGTTTTAAAAAATTCGCTGGTCATGTGCGTGTTAAGTCGTCTGGTATGCTTCGAATGCGTTTGTCATTATCATGCTGCTGTAATAATTCAAATTTCATTTCTGTGTAAAATTTTTTTATGTTAGAAACAAAGTTCGTACCATAAATGAAATACATAACTGTTTAAAACATTTATTGGTCTAACTAATTGGAGGATTTAAGATTTTTTTGTGTTACTCTCCGGTAAGCATTAAAATATGTTCCTTATCCATTTAGTTATTTCATAATTAAGGGCTATTAATGAAATCTAAACGAAAAATTCTTCGGCCTTAGTCGACATTTGACTGCATGAATAGCAATAGCCCTTACGAACCGTTCACAGCCTGTCTGCGAAAAACCAAATGCTTTTGTCTTTTATACAGCACATGACACATGCAAACAAGTATTTCTGAACATATCTCAGTGGTGAAAATTAG
>PNEQ01106593.1:0-18933 GCA_003012365.1 Medauroidea extradentata
GGCTGAGTGTGTGTCTGGCTGAGTGTGTGCCTGGCTGAGTGTGTGCCTGGCTGAGTGTGTGTCTGGCTGAGTGTGTGCTTGGCTGAGTGTGTGTCTGGCTGAGTGTGTGTCTGGCTGAGTGTGTGTCTGGCTGAGTGTGTGCCTGTTCGTGTGCGCGCCTGTCCGCACGCGTGTGTTTCCCTAAAAACTTGGTACTAACATACTGCGTGATAAACTGACGTAAATTTGGTGTATTTTGTTCATTCAGTTTGCTATTTCATAATGGCGGCCATTTTTATATTTTTAGCTTAGTATGGTATATTTGAAAAAATATTTTTCCGAATTTCATTAATCTTTACCACGTCGCTGTATCTGAGGAAATATCAACCGTATTCGTAAAACAAAATCGTAGAAACTTGGACCGGACTTTATGTCACATACTATCCACAAATAAAATGAGTCATTCTTGAAGTCCCGTTGAAAAACATTGACTACGAAAACAATGTACCATAGTTTAGTACTTCGCGCATAGAGACCATGAGGTGTTTGACAGACGTGTTATATTCAACTTAATGCCTTCTCGTTTTCGTGCCTCGAAAGAAAGATAACTGAGATCCACTAACTCTTATTTGCACTATTTTGAGGAAAATAGGCTTGGTACTGACGTCTTGTTTGCCCAAGATATTGGCATTCCATTCTTCGCAACATCCTGTGTGTCGAAGCAAGGAGGCGAGGACAACCCAGCATGGTCGATCTTGCGAACTGCCACGTCGTGTGGGAGGATGATCGACGACGACGCTGCATGCTCGTGGTTGGCCAGTGCTGCAATTAACGGCGAGGGCAGTGGTCACGTCACAGCCTACGTGTCACCTTTCATTGTATGTACGTGCGTAGGCTTGCAATTAAGTGGGAGGTCTTTGTTGCTCGACTCTGCGTGCAGAATTTGATGAGGCGATTGTTCGTTATCACTGTAATGATTGTTTATGAGATGAACCTTTCGTGATGCAAGCGGTTAGCGGCATTCTGCACCAAAAAATTCGGAATGTAATATTTGTACTAGATACTGTCAAACACTTTACAATAATAGTAAGTTTTCAAAAATAAAATATTATTCTGTTCCACAGTTTTTGTGCAAGCGCGTGTCAAAGTAGTTGATTTGACTATTTTCGCTACTTACCCAAAGTAAAAACTAGGCCTATTCAAAACTACACGAGTGAAATAATTTAGAGTGTAAGTAAATGTATTCAGCTACAGAATAACGCCTTTGTTATTTCACGTAAACATATTTTTTTTAATACATGTGCTCAAAGATATGCAAAAACAAACGTACTTTCAAGATTTTTTTAGAAATACAAACAGTTTTTACGTGAAATTGCAAAGGTGTCATTCTGTAGCCAAAAGCATTTACTTTCACTCTAAAATTATTTAATTCGGACCGTTTGAATTGTTCTTACTTTGGGTAAATAACGAAAATAGTCAAATCGCAACTTTGACATGCGCTTATACGAAAACTATGAAACGGAAATATATTGTATTTGTGGGAAATTACTATTAATGTAATGTGTCAGAATTGGCCAGTGTTTAGCACAATTATAAAATTAAAAATTTTTCTGTGCAGAGCAGCAGCACTTAACTAAATCAATATCTGAAGGAGCTATCTTACTGTACTATTTATAGTTAGGGGTTAGAATTCATACAACTGTAAGTTGAGATCATTTTTACAATTGGCCCTGGACTTATTTGTCACTCACTAGATGGCGCTTAGTTAGCTAGTAGAAAAGAAGCAGCCAATTGCAGGCCTAATCATGTGGTATCGATTGTTTTGTTGTTTATTAAATAAAACTCACAATTAATGCTAGTTTTCTATGGATATATTTCCAACTGATAATATATACAACACCTTTCAGCAATACTGCTCAAACAACAACGCACCATAGTACATCACAACCAGAATCCAAAGACACTCATCATGTGGACAATATTAACATGTCATAGAACATGTCTTACATATATGACGTCTATGTGTCAGCAAATAGTTAATGTGTAGCTGTTGTTTGCTTGAGTACACGCATTTCTTTAGGCTAGCCTAGAGTTCAATGTAGCCGGTTTATTTCCGGTCTCAATTTACAGGGGACGTTTGAAAGCCAATATTTCAGTCATCACGTATTTATTTCCAATATTTGATCCCAGGAGTACTATAACCTTTCATGTTATCGTTTACCGTTTACTCGGTCTCGTCCCCAGAGTAGAGTATTACGCAGTTTTGAAACAGGCGATGATAGCCGCTAACGTTATTGGGAGAACGGTAGGCACATAGCCTATGTGAAACGGAACAGCTCCCCTCAGGCCACGACGCGTCGGTAATATTCGAGCGCGTATTATCATTATGGGATGGCTTTCGCGTTTCCACCGCCTTTCTACAGCCTTGCGTATCTTCTGGTTGGCCAGGAACGATCGTATAAATTCGGAATGAGTCGTTATTGTATGCTAACCCGGCGTGAGCCATATCCTTATAGCAGACGTTACCAAACAAAAAGTATACGACGTAGAGCGTACAGTGATTTGTAAGGCAACCACCCTTGGAAGTAGAGATTGTGAAGGTATTGGGCAACGATACAGTGAAAACTATCGGCGATTGAGTAGCGATAAGTAGCATACGTCAGTGTGCGTTTAGTGCACGTAACAGGCGCAACTGCGACCATCTTGATTTCTGTTTTCCATGGTTTACCCGAAATCGCTCCAGGGGAATTCTGTGATGGATCTTTAACGAAGGCCATAGCCGCTTGTGCTCCCAGTTTCTGTCAGTGTGCCATGTTGTGTGTCTTCGTCTCTAATGAACTCGGTGTGGACGAGACATCGCTCAACTTACCTTAACAGCGACATTAGTACTATAGAATATACCCTTATGCATGAAATAGGGGTTGGCATCCTACTGTGGAACTTTGCATCGCACCATTCGAGGCTGTTTGAAAGGACATGCTGATAATTAGCGGGCAAATATCAATTTATAGTATCACCTTGGTAACATACACTTATCCCGATCGTTACTTCAGAAATCACGTAGGCCCTACGCAGGTATTTAATTGAAAAGCGGGATAATGGTTGCCCAAGAGTTGGGCTGACAGTAGGCCTACCATTGTCGTGCATATTGTAGCGTATTGGTATCCTGGCTAATGTTCGTGTCTTAATGTAGCATGCAGCTTAATTTAAATGAAGCTTCTTAGTCTTGTGATATCTGTAAACAAAACACATTTGCACTGAGGAGCTCGGGCACAACTAGGTGTCACACTGTGCGCGTATCGTGGATTCGATTCTCAAACAGACCTTCCTGGTTTAGGTTACCTTTGGTTTCCCCAAAACACTCTACACAAATTATTGGATGATTTAATACTATATACGCCATGGCCGATTTCCTTCTGTTATCCTGTCGATCCAAGCTGGCTATGTGAAGACTCAAATATACAGTATACTACACAGGTCAGTTTTACTCCACATTCGTTTGTTGTGTCTACAGTGTAAAATGCCTGCCGTGGTCTTGATGTGTTGTATATGTTCATTCATTGCTCCTAGTAAACTTGCAATGAAATCGAGGTGGAGCAGAACTTTAGTTGTGTGGGGAGTTGAATGGAAAGATTGTGGCCCACTCAGAACCCTGACGAGGGGTGTACTTGTTATATTATATTCGGCGTGACTCAGTACTTGTCGAACCTACATACAAGATTATGCTACCACAGAATTTTTTCCATCTGAGTGCGGCCCCCATTGCTACACGGATTTGTTTGTTCATCAATAGTTTTGAGGGACTTGAAAGAAAAACAAACATTATCACGCCAAAAAAAACTCACTAAAACACTTATTAATAAAAAATTGTTCACACATTTTTATTCTTTATGCAATATTTCCCTCATCTCAATGTAGAAAATGGTCTCTGTTAGGAAGCGATATCGTGATACGTTGAACTTTTCGTTGTCGAGATGAATACGTGTCTTAGCTATCAGTGCAAACTTGCGATACTCTGTATTTGGCATTTAATATAATCCGTGAGACTTCGCTAAGGGGTTTATTTCCGTATTTCGCTGTGTTTCTCGCTTTACTCATTCATCTGACTTGTTTGCAGGGATTAACGATGATTCGTAAAGTTTAATAGCTCTCGCAGCGTGTAATCTGTCACAGTTTTACTGCAGGTAAAAGTGCAGTAACAGTTTTATCAGAGAAAGAAAGGGAACATTGATTATTTTCGCCTCCCGTTTCCGCACACGGAAAGGTGTCAGCACTCGGCACTCGCCGCGTGTTGATAAGTCAAGGTATTATCATTTAATGTGTTTAAGATTTTTATTGTTGATTGTGTACATCACATATTCAATGATACTATCACACCTCACGCAATCTGCGAGTTAGCAGGGACGTGAGCTCGCATGTCTAGTGAGCAGTCAAGTTGGATGGCGAGTCACGAAAGTATACTCGCTTACCCGTTGTGGTCCCTATACCTATAAGACCATGCCTGGTAATATCACAGTAATTTCGACATTTATGCAACCTAGTATCGATATAAAAAAAAAAACAAAAAAAAGTATTGACACTGAATAATATTTATCTGTGCCCTACATTCCGTCGTGGCAATTGTAATTTTTACTACTCCAAATATAACTAATTTATCAATGAAAATAAGCAAAAAAAATATCAACCATTTTTTTTTGTGGGCGAACTGTGTATGTTTTGGATAAATATTTCTAGTTACGTCTCAACTAATTTTTATTGCTACACATGTGCATTTGATATTTGTTTGAAATTTGGTTAAGTGTACGAGAAGGCTTTTCAGCCTTAATTTCGCAAAAAAAAAAAAAATAAGGACGAAATAAGTAAATAAGTTGTGTGCTTGCTCATAGTCTCGAAATTTTTCAAAACATTATATTAAAAGTCGTATGAGTTCTTTGCACCAATGTGGAAAAAAATTCGACTGTGATAATAAGGCAATATCCGACAATATCAGACAATAACCGATGCAACACCAGACAATGACCACTTTTCTCATTCACGAATGTTAGCTAATTGGGTCCCTTGTTGATATTTAGGCTGTCTGGCAGAAAAATAAATACATTAATTGGTTCCGAATAGCGATTAAGGACCTCCATACTACATGCGCTTGAAATGTATTGCCGCTAGTTGCAATTATTGCTTTTTTGACAAACCCTCCAAACATGCATTATGTTTTTTATCCATAAAATAACACACATTTCAAACGATCTCGCTTTAAGTTCAACAAACTAAGCACACTAATTATAAACGCGTTGTTTTTATCGGGCATTTCAAAATTTCTAAACTGATTTTGCATATTGCCGTGTGTGGGACAACATCGAACCCAACCCGATTCGAAAAATCACAAATATAGAAGTATGCGTTGGAATTAAGACCATACTTTTCACAAATAAAGTGATTTCGTCTCCGATCAAAGTCCCGTAGGAAAAATAATAATAACTAAACACTGCACGCCAGTTAAGGGGCTTGCACGTGGATGTGATACCTCGGACCATGGTTTTGTCGCGAAAATATTTTTGCCCCACTTTGTTTCAGTGTCTCACGTGCACATCGCCAGCTTTGCTTCATGATTATTGGCAGCGTGTCTGTGTTCAGACACGTCTCTCATTTGACTGCACCAATCAGAATAAGGTTATTTTGACTCTGTACGCCTGTGATTTGACAAGGCAAGTGAGAGTAAAATCATCCAATCACAGGTGACGTAGCAGAGCTGCAGATGTGCACATAACGCATTCAAACCAAATGTTGCAAAAATATTTTCGCCACAAAATCGTAGCTCTAGTGATACCGAACATTATACGCCGGTCAGCGATGCCCTTATAACTGAATCGATTTTGTACGTCACCCCCCCCCCCCCAACCACCCATCAACACACTTAAGATTCCCGCAAGGGAAATATTCCCATTACGCAATACAAGCTGGTGTAGTAGAATAATACAAATTTGGTTGGTGCACAAATACATTTTTTTTTCATACGTGTCACGCATATATTCGCATTAATTTATTTATTTTGAAGGGGCAATGTTAAATTGGTTTTTAACCTTCCTTAATGATGTGACAGTATAGGCGGTTCGGGATAAAGTGAGCACTCAAAAAAGCCCTGCTCAAGTTCTATTTTCAGCCATTTCGTATCTTTCCACACGTAACGGTTAGCGATGGGGCATTTCTAACCTCTCTGGACACGTCACTTAAACGTTGCGCGTCTGAGATTTATTGTACAATCAGTATAAACCCATACAGTTTGTTTAGAAAAAGTTTTATTAATTATATACAATACAGTAATGTCAATTTATGTTGCTTTTATTTCAATATTGTTGTATTTAACTAAGAAAATACACGGAACTATATTGCGTAATTTCGCTGCCAACCACACATGCAGTAAAGCTACTAGAGTTAATGTGGAATTGTATGCAGCAACGGCTAGTGATATTTCTCAAAGGTTAAATTTTTGGTGTTCACTTTATCCCGAATGACCTATACCATGGTTTTTCCCCTAGAGTTAATTTATAGTAATTTCCAGAAATATTATATATATATATATATATATATATATATATATATATATATATATATATATAAAAGTAGCAAAATCTTATTCGCGTGAAAATTGTTGTCAACTTAACTTTGAGTCACGTCCGCCAAACCGTTACCTACATAAATTTGGTTTTTTTGTGTTCAATACTTAACTATAAGAAACTGAAATTCTATAAATTATTTTCACTTTGTGGGCAATGTCTTATGCTCTAAAGTGTATCTTCAAACAATACTTTGTGTCTGTAATTTGAACTCCTATTTTAATAGTCATTTAATGAAATTTAACGTCATTGTAAAGTATACACAATCAAAATGGTGGCCTAACTTTGTCTTCAATTGTCTGTTTCAGGTAGGTGTCGCGTGGAGACCCCTACAACTAGAAACTGTGCTGCGATCAGTCAAGTACGAAATGTGGTATGGACTAGCAATAGAAAATATTACCTGTAATACTATCAAACCTGGTATAAAATCCGCGATGCCGGCGATAAATGCCGTGATGGCTGCCGTACTATCTGGTACGACAACGGGCATGGCACATTTTTTTACTAGCACCGTGTAGTTCCGACTTTACTGAATATCTATCCTACATCTGATTCTGTAATTATTGTTACTGTTAACGAGATTTTACCCTGCACACAGGCAGGTTCAATCGGAATGAAAAGCTTAGCAAAGTAAATAAAGTAATTTAACTGCCAAGTTTGTTATAAATATTATCAAAATAATTTGCAACAGAACACATACCTTTATGCGTACAATTCGCAGATTTTCCTTGATGTTTATGATGCCTATGCTGCAGTTGAGTTCACAACTCATTGTCTTCAAACTACACCAGCCACACAAACACTTAAAATGTATCGTTTCCGCTAGGTGTATTTTATACAATGATTTAAACAATCATAATGTTAATACATAAAATAGTAACCGTTCATTTAAAGGTCTGAGTGCGAGTTATTGAAATGTTATTTTTTTTTAATTTGTTTGATAACTTCGGATGTCATACTGTTTAAAAAGTAGCCTTAATTGGGTTGGAAATTACCAACGATTGTGGTCGATGTCCCAAGTCATGTTTCACTGCTGAAAATAAAGTAACTACCGGTGTTCGGAATTCAATGAAATTAAAAGAACTTTGAATTACATAATAACGAACTGGTCAATTAAGTGTTTAGTAATATATTTGGTTACAATTTACAAACACTAACAGCGAAGTGGTGCAGTGGAAACAGCTGGGCTTGCATTAGAGAGGGCCCTAATTCGATTCCCAATTCCTGCCTTTTTGATTTAGGTTTTCCATGTTTTCTCGAAATAGCTAAATAAATTATGTGGTGGTTCCTTAGCAAAGGCAATGGCCGATTCCTGTCTCTGTTCTTAATCTTGTCTAAGTTGTGCGTAACCGTCTCGAATGACCTCGCTGTCGGAGCGGAACTACACAATTTTTAATTACGAAGAATAGTGCGAACTGGCCAACTCTACCTAGCACGGTGTGAATACAGCGATGCACGAATGTAAGCAAACTAAAAGGAGTAGGTATGAGAAGACTCAGGAAAATGAAGACTTGTAATTCTGTCCCAGACTTCTTCCCTGCAGGCGGTCCCGACCCTTATATACAGTCCTGAGTCCCGACCCGTTCGAGGATTCTCGCCAGCTTGCTTGTTCGCCTCTGTGAAAACAAACGCGAGAGAGTGACAGAGTGAGAAGAGAAGAGTAGAGACTCTTCATCGTCGACTGACGGGCGAGGGTTGAAGAGGGGGGTGGTTTATGTGCAACCTGCCTTCGCAGAGGAGATTGTTTCTCCTCGTCGACGGTAGGTTCCTGCTTCTCAGACGAGACTCGTACTTCTTGCTGGGAAAATGCTTCATATATTAGATACGTGGCGTAATAGAACAATCTAGGTGGGGCAGTGGGTGAAACTCTCGCCTCGCATTCGGGAGGACCCTGGTTCGATCCCCTTGCCGGCCATTTTTATTTAGTGTTTTCCAGTACTTGCCAAAATCACTCTAGGCGAATGTTGTGATGTTTTCTTTTTTTGAAACAGACAGCTGAGAATTGTACTGGACGATGTCGATAGTCGGTGGGCTTTCTCGGAGATCTCCCGTCTACCACGACCTTGAATTCCGATGCTGCTTACAGCGTTCATCATCTTCATCAGCTCTCAAGGCCACACATGTTTCGCCCAGAGCGGCACTTCTTAATACAGACCTTGGCCGATTCACTTTCAACTTTCCGCAGTATACCTGTGGCAAGGTTATAAAGTTGTTCGAAGACTTGTATAGCACCCAGTAAGAAAGCAAGTGAAGTAAAGTATTCGGGAAAGTAAGGTGACACGACTGACGTGAAATATTTATCTTTATTTTCTCCTCGTCCTCATTTTGCTGACTGTGGCACATTGCAGCGATAGAATTTGATGCTTGCTGAGAGATCATAAATAAGATTTGGACGAATACTTGTAGTGGTGTACAGATATCTATAAAGTTTCAACGCCGCACCGTAGGCAAGCAACTAACTGTATTAACACAGTCATGTCACAACGTTAAGAGTAAAATAGTCACCTCGTCAAGAGCTTCTCTCTCTCAAATGCCTTAACTATTAAACTTAAGAAATTTTGCTAGTGTTTCTTTGCGGTTCATCTTACTGCGTGATTTTTTTTTGTTGAGTTTGATCAGAAACGCGATTCATTAATGTATGTAATGAATATTTGCTAACGACAAACTGAAAGTTGTTTTATGTGTTGTTATTAGCATTGGTGGTAGTAGTAGTAGTTGTTGTTGTGGTGGTAGTAGTGGTAATAGTAGTTGTGGTAGTAGAATGGGTATAGTATTTGTTGTATTTCCAAAGTTATGTTACACACTGTTCGTGCAGTCACTACAAATATAACTGCCTTGTCTTTGTGTAGTCACCATCGAGGTACAGTACCAACCAAAAACATAGGACCACCCATACATATGTGTTAAACACGACCCGTATTCATAATATTTATTGAAGCGAATTTGTATTTTTTTCTTAGTATAGGATAGTTGTCGAAAGCTTCTTTTTTGTGTAAACAACCTTTTTCTATATCTTTTGTTGTTTACAAACAGCGATTTTGTGAATATAATGGCATAACTGAAAAATCACTACATTTTGCGGTATACAAAAGATAATAATACAAAAACCACTTCATGGATGTTAATGTCTTTTGTTTTTTAATTATAATATGTATGAACGTGAAAAATTATGCAGAATTCACAGCGGGGGAAAAAGTTATTGGGTACGTTTTTTTGCCATGCTATTAAGAATAAATACGGGAAAATAAACACTCAAAAAACGCACACTTTACACATCTGGGTGAAATCGGGATTTAGACACGCGGTAAAAAAAAAGTGTCATTGCTGCTGCTACGTTTTGCCAAACACATCAGCTAACAATCTTGGACAGCTCAGTCAATAGCACAAAGATATTAACCTGAAACTCATAAAACTGATATAAAGGATGTAATAGTTTGTTTTTTTTTCACTTTGAATTCTGCACAGTTCTTTATATTCATATATATTCCAGTTCACAAACAAAGTGCCTGAAGTAGTTTTTGTTTTACTAGCTCTTGTATGCCGCAAATTGTGATATTCAGTTATGCTAATACATTAACAAAGTCATAATTTGTAAACTGGAAAAGACACAAAAAGTTTTATCGGTACAAAAATGGAGCTTCCGCCGATTCAGGAGAAAAAAAATACACGAAGTCACTCCAATCAATACTATGAATATGAATTTGGGGCGGGTTTAACGTAAATGTATGGGTGGCACTATGTTTCTGTTGGTACTTTAGTCGCCCTTGCCTCAAAATATTTTACTATATCCGTTGTCAGAAGTAGACATTAAAATGTTCTTTTTCCGTCATCCTATATAAATACAAAACAGTTGACCTATTTTTGGCAGCACTAAAGAAAATTATTCTGGCTTGGTAGTTTGAAATGTAACTAGCTCATTGACATAGTATTTCTTGTGTTGTCGCTGAGTTATATGAAGTTCTAATATGTTTTTTACACTGGGAAAGAAATATGGACTATGTATCTAACAGTATTTATGTATTTTTCTAGACGCACAACGCGTATTTCGGCCCGCGAAATAGTGGAAGTGCGTTGAATTGCGTGTTCACTTTTCTGGAAGTCGTAATATTACCAAAATGGCTGTATTTGATTTGGAGTTTCATTGTTAAACAGTTTATCTTCGTAAAATTAGTGACGTGCTGTTTGCTTAGAGAGATGACCGTTTATTTAATTGTGCGCTTGCAGGCGTAGCAACAACCCTTTAAAAAATTATTCGCGTTAAGAGGGCAGTTAAGTAAGAAACGTAATTTCATTTGAACGAATATATTAATATTTAACATTAAATTCAGGCTTTGTGTGTTTGCGTGTACAGACGAAGTATTCGTAAACTGATTAAGGGGAGTTTAGAAGATTTTGTTGTATTTTCAGTTTTTGAGCCATAAAATTTATTCAAAAATTATCAAAATTTCCTCTTCGACAAATCATAGGATAAATTCTTGGTTGACTGCTTGACATTAATTATACTGGAATCTTTCATTAATTTATTATGCAGAATTATTGCAAGATAACTATATAGGTTAGCTTTCAATAATCCATACTTGCAATGATTCCGCATAGCAAATTAATGAAAGATTCCATTATTTTTTATGTCAAATAGTTTACCAAAGAACATGTCGTATGTTTTGTCGAAGAGAACATTTTGATTATACAATTTGAATAAAAGTTATGGCTCAAAAACTGAGAATATAATAAAATTGTCTAGGACTCCTCCTTAACGGAGAGAATTTTCAGGAACTTAAATTAAGGCTACAAAAGGCATTTAAATCATATTTCTACAGTATTTGTTCATTGCGTCTTGTCGGCTACGTCAGTTCATTCTCGGTTCATTCTGGTGTTCGCCTTTTTTCCTTTGTCGTTTGCTAAACTGTTGATAAGTTAGTTAGATTTACGTGCTAACTAGGTTATTTTTGGCGGCCCTTGTAAATGAAATATCATATATATGCATGGCTAGAACGGGAGTGCTGATGTATTGATAATTCGAGACTTCGTGGCATACACAGTCAAGGAGCAGGGCAATGCTGTGTGTGGCGAAGAGTCATCTTGTATGTGAAGTACTGAATTGGTTTTCAAATAATGAAAAATAAAAAAAAAAAACTCTTTTTTGTTTAAATAGTAATATTGGCTGTGATATCAGATTTTTTACTCATTTTAATTTCTACTTTTATTAAAAATATTTTTACTTTTAATGTTTAGATTAATGTTGTAATAAATTTTTTTATTTGAAATTAAAAGTAGTTTGAAACAATATTTTGACTCTTTCTCTCCATCGCTTGGATAAAACCTCTAAGATTTCCTACACGCATTTCCCAGTCATGAATCTAGTGTCCACTACACCCTCTCCCCCTACCCCGGCACTTCCGTTCCTTTACCCTCTCCCCTATAAATCTTTCTTACATCCCTTACTTAATGGCATGGTAGAGTATGTGCGCATTTAGCCGATTGGTCGTTGAATAAGCATTTTGAATGCTGTGTTTCCAAGCCAGTAGCCTATGTGTACTTACTCATCATAACCTTGTTACATGTAGCCATGCGTCTGTATATTGACGTTTTCAGGTGACAAAGATAAATTTAATATTCAGTTGCATTGTACTCCAGTGTACGTAAAGTAATTTTAAATCGATTTCTGCTATCCCTACGTCGCAGCCAACTTTGTTGGTGATAGATACTTCTAAAGCGTAGTCCTATCTATGTGTACCTTCTGAACTAGGTTGTTTTCGTGAACATTTTGAATTCCAAATCATCAAGTTGAGCTACAGGTCGGGAAAACCGGGAAAAGTAAGGGAAATCGAATAAAAATAAAATAAAACTTGGAAAAGTCAGGGAAATGGCTTTTGCTGCCGGAGAGGCTCAAATGTGTAATAAAAACTTTAGGCCTTGTTATTGTATTTTATTTGTAAAGTTCTACATTTGAAATACTATTGTAAATGGAGGCAATGTTAATTCTTTAATTTTTTAAAAATATATAATATAAAACAGTAACTTGTTATTGATACCCCGTAACCTTGGTAATTGAAACACATGACTCGGTTGTCTTTGTTTCCGATAGATCGCTCTACGGGGTTAACACTAAATATAGAATGTATCAATAGAGCAGTATACAAAATATGAGGCTACCAAAACTATTCCGTGATTGAAAAAAATTCAACTAATAGCCGTTCTCTGGGTTATAGTAGCGAATTGTGGCAAACGCAGGCAAAACATTCGCATTGCATCTGCAAACAGCATAGCAACCACAAATTTTTCAGAATTGGTTTTTAAAAAATCGTTACGATTTTGATTTTTTTAAACGTGAAAATACTGGAAGTTCTTAATTTTTGTCTGGAAAACCTGGAAAAGTGAGGTAAACTTTATTCTGATGTCCTGTAGCAACACCACTATTTCAACAGTGTCCATTTTGTCCCAGTTCTACTGTACATGTATATTCCGTTTGACACAATAGAGCTCGCATCCACTAGTCTATTCGCCTTACATTGACCCATAAATTATGTCTTGTATTTAAACCTTGCAAAACATTCTTACTGTACTTCTAGCATTTTTATAAAGAAACATGTGTTCAGATTGTCAACTCTCTATCACAATACAGGCAAACATATGACACAACAACCGACTTTTGAGCCGTGCCTAAAATATGGTTGGTTACATGCACCACAATTGCATGCAGTCTGGCAATACATAGGTCCACGGTGGCCGAATGGTCAGACCATTCGCCTCCAAGGCGATCCGAGTTCGTTTTTAGCACGTGGGATTCGTTCCGAACGATACCGTTGGTCGGCGTGTTTTCTCGGAGATCGCCTGTTTCCCCAGCCCTTCATTCCGGCTCTGATCCATACTCACTATATGTAAAGGCACGAGTATTTCGCGTATTAATCTGTTAGCAGTCTAGACTTCTCAGTCATATACACACATTGGCTCCTAACCGTACAAGTGGGTAGCCCCACAAATTATTTTATTATTTACTACTGGCTTGCATCCTCCAAAGGTGTGTCAAAACAGCTGTCGTCTATTCGCGGAAGTTATAGTGATATACAGGTTTTTGGCGTTCATCCTGACCTACAATCAATACGCGAAGTACTCGACCCTCTAGCTATACGTCATCCCTCACTATCACTAAAGACCTTGATGTTAAGCTCTGACCGAAATCTCTCACTCTCTGGCAATGCGTTCTTCTATGCTTTCCTATTCCGATCAGCTGTCGTGGACAATTCCCGGTGAGCTGCTGCACTGTAATGCCCTGGTGTACTGTTATGTTGGTACCCGATAACGCGTCGTAGCGCTAGTGGAACATCCTCTTAAGAGCTCCCACAGTATCTCGCGGAGAAACACTGCGTACCCATCGCCGGTGAGTTTGACTGACAAGAGACACCAAGTAGGACATCAGCGCAGTACAGTGCAGCAGTTCAACGGGAATTGGATCGGAATTGTTCGTGGCAATGGACTGAAAGGGGTGGATCAGTATCCTTGCAACTAATGTCTCCAGATTGGACTCCCTTATTGTGCTTTTCAGCGAGTTTCAACAATACAACATTTATTTTACTACATTACACATTCTACAAAAAACCGTCCTGCCTGTGTGTCTGAATACAAGCGCTCCCTCCTCCTTCCTTGTTGTCACGTCTTGGTAATATGGCTGTTGTACATAGCTAGTGTTCCCCGGAAGCATGTCACCATGTACGTGCTACACGGGTTGGCCTACCTGTCAGCATTGCCCTGATGCTCCCATCTCAGAGACGATTTGTCTGAGAGTGTTCGGACAGCTGCATATTTTTGTTCATTATATCATGCCGTTGTTTTGTTCACAACGGTGGGTTGCTACAGGCATACAGGCACAGGGTCTACGTTCCATTCGTAGTGGTAGTTGATTTATCTTTACTTGTTCATCAACACTGTCATAATTGGTTGTATGCCTCAACAATTGGTAATTTAGGCGTGGTTACCATAGTTATTGTTCTTTATTTAGGTTTAGACACTTGTACCCGAGAGTTTTTTCCGCGATTTACAATCTAGCCTGTATATGTATATATACGTACAGGGTGTGTCAGTACAGTGATAAACTTTCAGGAGAGAGAATACACCCAGACGTTGGGAAATCACATAGAAATGCATGGTCTGAAACGCTTTCCTACGACACAAAACATAATAAAGAAAGGACACAAACAAGAGTAGAATACATGTTTATTAATCCTAATATAACAAATGCTGGGAAGACTTTGGTTGGTGATGACAATCGATGTCTCTATTTATTTTATTTTTTCGTTGTATTAATAATAATAACCGTTTTCTCCATTTGTTCGTGTCCTTTCTTCCTTGTGTTTTGTCTCTTCACTACCGCGCCAGAAAAGCATTTCCGACCATGCATAGCTACGTGATTTCCCATCGTCTGGATGTGCTCTATGTCTCCCGAAAGTTCATAATCGTTGTACTGATACATCCTGTATATGTGTGTTTAGAGTGTGAGATGTGAATTTTTGGCTATTTGGTTTTGTATACGCATTTATGTCAAAGTTGGTGTGAACATTTTCACCGTGCATGTTATCGCTTTATATGCGTAAACATAGGACGTTCATTGTCAAGTAAGCTCTTTTGAAGACCGTCTTATGTACAGCAATTATTAAAAAAATTTTTTGGTTGTTTCGACTTAAATCGTTAACTTTTGTGCCCACTTAGATATTTATATGGCATGTCTATTTATTAATCTGATATTGTAAGTGAGAAGATACAAGTGACGAGGAGATCAAAATACGTTTTTAAACAATGATATCTTTAAAAGTGTATGCAGCGTATTGCTACACCGTTTTCTTGATAAATTATAGAAAGTCTTGACCCGACGCGACAACGATGTAGGGGAAGTGTCATAGGTTAATGTGCACTTGTTGATTTCAATAAGTCTTAGAAGTAAAGCATGTTCCCCTTTATCCTTGCAGCAAGTTGATATAAATAAAAAACTAGTCACTCGTCAGCCGTTAAATAAAATTGAGATCTCCCCGGAGCAAGGGACACTTAATCAAGTTGCGGTGGAAAGGGTAGGAAATGGATTCCGACTGTAGACGAAGGGGTTGGTGGTAGGGAGGGCTGGAAGAACTCCAAGGCGGCGAACGTCGCCCGATATGAACTTGGGTGCGCCGTCTCTTTCAGCTCAATAACCTTCCACTTACTGTCGCTCCGAGGTTGAGATACGATACCGCGCCCCGCCGCTTTGTGACACTGCCGGCTTCTTCGTCGTGGCTGCATGTACGGGAATCACTGGACGACTGTATGTCGGTGTACAGACTCGTCACCTCTACGAACGTTTTTTTCTTCCGCTCGCTTCGTTCGGGGCCATGATGGGTTGCGGGGAGGGGAATATGGCCGCCATGGGAATATCGCTGGGTGAGAATTTCAAGGTTGTCAGTACCAGAATTTACAAAAATGAAATATTTTTACTACGAAGTTGTGTGACTAAATAAACATTCTGGTTGCCTTAGTTATTCCCGATTGAAACATCCTGAATTAAGTAGGCAGCCAGGATGTCCAGACCGACATATGGTGGTTACTAAAACTAATAGGGCCTACATTATTTCCGTAAATTTTACACGGTTCGTTTTCATCGTGGGTATGCACGGTCGTAGAATTACAGGTCTGGACACTAGCCTATCTGACAATTCTATTGAGTTGGCCCCTTTATGACTGAAAGCGCCACTAGCAATGAAGTGTTGTTTCGACTATGCAATGTAGCTTCGTACTAGCAGTGCTCCTAGCAGTTCCGACACTAACTTGCTACTCGTAGTTCCATTTACACAATGTTAAAACAACACCAGAGTGCCGGTGGCGGCAATGGACACAATTAGTTGGGACGTCACATGAGAGCACTGGTTTCCAAACAAATGTTTGTTTTGAATAATTAGCACTGAAATATATATGTATATACTAGTTACCAGTTGACTTAATTCATTCTTTTTGTAATTTCCCATCTTTGAATTGCAAATTAACTGTGCTATTCAAACGAGAACAAACATGCAAGTTTACCTTTAGGTTAAGTAACCTCGTCCCTACTTACACATAAATTACTCCGAGTATACTGCAAATGTATATGTTAGGCTACGTTCAGAACTTGTATGATATTACTTATTTCGAAAAACAATAGAATCTACCCAATTTTTTTTAGGGATGTGAAATTTGATCATTGTTTAGCATGTGCCGAGAATTAATCTGTTTGGAACCAGCATCGTCGTGTGACGTCACACTAATGGTGTCCATCAGTGATATAAGGGTCAATTTTCAACTCCCAAGTGTCCTCCCAGACCTCGTCCTCTATGGCCGTGGTGGTATGTTCGTCAGTGCTCGCACAGTATGCCAGTATATTCACATAATTCGCTTCGTGCTTCACGATGACATGCAGAAACGTGTACTAGGGATAAAAAATTACACCTGATTTATTCCGCTGTATTCAAACACATTTAGATACAATAATTCAAACTGCATTATGAACAGTTAATAACGATATCAAAACGTTATAAGATATTATCCTACAAAGTCCTTACCTAAGGTGGTCTTTAAGGTCGAATCAACTTTGCTATTTTAATTTAATAGGTTTTTCGGCTACGGCGGCCATTACCAAATAGCCTACAATTAATATAATTTTCACGCAGAGTATTTCCAACTATCCCAACTGATTAAAAAAGGACAGTGGAAATTTTAGATCAAAACAAATAAAATTACAATAGTTTTTTTTTTTTTTTGCAAAAAATATCATTGTAATAGTTATCAATTATTTATTCAGTTAAAGTGTGTTAGGGCTAATTGAAATTGGTTATCAAATGACCTGATTACGTAGTCACCTTACAACCCTGCCTATCGCAGTGTTTCTCCTACCGGCTAGGTAGCCACGTTGTAAAGGCTCTGCCATCTTTAATTTACAGATTTTTCCCCATTACACACTTTCCATGCTCCAAATGTTAGTCTACTACACCTATTTACATTGTTACATAATAAATTACTTCCGTATAATCATACCTATTTTATTTTTAAGATAATACATTGCACAATTTTTATTATTTTCTAAGGAACTTCAGATATAATATGGAAGCTGTCGTCTAACGGTGTAAAAGGGTGTAGCAGATTAACATTTAGAGCATGAAATGGCATATATATATATATATATATATATATATATATATACATACATATACACACACACACACACACACACACACGCGCGCGCGCGCTCTGAGAACTTTGTAGCTGGCAATAATGTTACAGAAGGTCGTGTACCACATCAGGCCACGACTCTTGGATACCTCGTTATCGGCAACCGTCGAAGACCCCCCCCCCCCCCACCTCTTTTTCATATCAAACTCCTTGTCCTTACATTCATCTAGTTCCCACCGCGGTCATGTTTATTTATAGCCTAGGGGAAAAAGGAGGGGGGGCACTGCTGAAGGTCCATGCCCCGCAGCTATGGTGACGATGATGCAAGCAACACTTCCCATACCACTTACCTCCCCCCTCCACCACCATATAACACACATGGCGGTTTATTACTCTGAGTTATTGCGGCGGAGGGGTAAAAAAAGAAAACGAAGGGGATACTACGCGGTAAATTAAGAGCAAAGGAAGGCTTATGCACAGCAAAGGGAAAAAAAAATTCCCTTCGAGTGTGATGAACAGCGAGCGTATACAGCAGGCGGCAAGTGCGAACTATTATCAAAATGTACACGCAATTTAAAGTTACTGCCTAGTGTATCTTGTCATATCCCCCTTGTTTTATTTTGCTGCTGTCGTAAAGCGTACACGTAAATGCAAGAACCTCATAAAGTAGTTTTTATGACGAGGGCATGTTACATAAACACAAACCGTAGGCTAAGGTGCAGGATAGTTCCATTAAGGGCGCGGTAGACTACATGTCGGGAAATTATTTAAGTTTTTGACGAGCAATTGTGTTGTTGTTAATTAAAGTAGACGGGTTTTATATTTTTCTACACATAATATGACTGTCATACCACATTTAGACACATACATAAAAAAAAACAGTTATTAAATAAGCCCAAAAAAAAATTTTAAAGTTAGCATTTGTAAGTATTTGCAGAGGCACGGCGTTTTAACGACCACGCACGTAAAAATAAAGTGGCATAGTTGATCTTACTCTTAAATGAAACTGTGTAAGTAGTACTTTTGAATGGTGCCTAGGAAAACTTTCTGTTTGTAAAAGAAATATTTTAAATTATTATTTACATTTGTAGATGAGCATTTTTTATCACAAAATCTAATCTTTCTAATGACAAAACACAGTCTAAATTAATTCAGAACACGTTAAAGTCGGCGTAACCTT
>PNEQ01106594.1:0-18931 GCA_003012365.1 Medauroidea extradentata
GTTGCCGCGTGTCTTTAAATACTTTTTATGTAGCCTACCTGTTCAACGCATGCCTATTGTGCCAATGTACGAAAAGAAAATGTACTTCAAACAATGACTGACAGGTACTTTCAAAACATCACATCGATTAGCAAAATTATTTCCGAACCCCTCAAATGACTAAAAACATATTTTTCAATATGTTATATATGAAAAACTGTTCATAGGATTCATGTGAAACTCTTCTAGAAACACGCAATTTTAATATTTTCACCAATAAAAATATGGGATCACCACTGAAAGTGTCAGGCAAGTGATCTACGATACCACTCCACGTCGTTTCAGTTGTCTTGCGCTAGAGGTGATACCACACCAGATAATTAGGTAAACTTCGCCCTTGGTGCCGTGCCTCATTCACACAAATACGCGGCAAGAAGGCGAGTGCATTAAGAATCGTCGCAGGCATCATACTCAAAGGCAAGATCATGGAAAACTAACCACGTCCTGGAGAAAACAAATAAAATATTTCATGTACTAGAGAGCACATAAATAATAGTAGATTTACATGTTTATCTATAGTAAATAAGTTACAATATTACTTCGGTGTTTGTATTGCTGGAGAAACAGGTGTTCATTGAGAGACGAAATTTCCTCAGTCCTGAATTCAGCAGTACCAAACAAGGGATTATGTTTCTCAACATAAACTAATTTATAATTAACGTACTAAATGTGTTGTGTTTTGTATGATCATAATTATATTTCGATAAAAACGGGAACTGGTGTTAATACACTCGTTGAATGTATTAAGGGTGTTCATGTGCGATAAAGTCATAATTTTATGTTTTTATGAAATAGTGTAGTTTTGTAGGCGATACTTGTCAGTGGAGTTTCCTCTTACGAAATAATTTTAGCTGGCGTAGTTTCCTCATGACGGTGCGTCAGAGCCAAAATTTGCATTTTCTGCTGCCATGCTAATAATGAAAATTAATTGACTTACTTGCGTTAAATAATTCACAGTGAAATAACATACTATGGGCGACGTAATAAAACATTTGTAAAATCCCGCGAACTATTAAAAATAATTGCTGAATTTCTACTTTTTCCTGTACTTTTGCGATTTTTTTAAATTCTAAGTACTACGCTGTGTATTTTTTAAATGTTTTATTACGTAGCTCATAAGGTGTAAGTTCACAGTGAATAATTTTGTTTAAGTAGGTCAGTTGGTTTTCACCATTTGTATGCCAGTGTAACAAGCAAAGTTTGACTTTGACACCCCGTTATGAGAAAACTATGAGAGATAAAATTGTTATGTAAGAGTAACATGTACTCAGAAGTATTGTCTACAAAACTAACAATATTTCATAAAAATATAAACTTTTGATTTTATCGCTTTTGAACACCAATAAGGTCCCTCCCTCCCTGAATAGACTGCGTGTGTGTGTGTGAGAGATTAAAAATCGATGAAATGATAAGGGCGCCTCTGACCGGTATATGACATGCATTATCGCTTCTTCACGCAAGCCACTTGGCTGGTGTGCAGTGCAGTGACACAATTATTTTATTTTTGGGCAGCATAGTTCGAAGTCTAATGCGTGTTTGTATTGTTTTTTTATCCGGTTGTTATTTTTCCAGATACAGCAGCCTGGGAAAACATTTTGTTTTTGCAGTTTTGAGGGGCCCGAAAATTATGTTTCTAATTAGGCGTGACGAACTTTTTAAAATTATGGCTACATAGTTTGAAATGTGTGCTATTTTCGTAGATAAACAAATATAATGCGCGTTAAATAGTTTCGTACAAAAATAATAGCTGTAACTCACAGCAACGTATTTTATCGCGGGTAGGGAGGGCCCTTAAGAGCCAGAGTGAGTGGGAGGGTGGAGTTTATTTTGTAAGTCTATGTAAAAAGAGTTTGAATAGTACTTTTTTTTCTATTACTGAACAACGGTTTAAATTCACGTTAAAAAATTGCACATTGTGTTGTTTAAAGTGCTGGAAAAATTGCCTATTGTGTTAAGTGTTAGTGAAGAGGTTTCGGTTAGCCCTTAACATCAGGTCTTTAGCACTGGCGAGGAATGACATGTTGTATGAAACAGCGTCGGAATGAAGGGGTGTGGAAACGGGAGATCCCCGAGAAAACCCGCCGATCAGCGACATCGTCTGGAACGATTCCCATATGAGAAAATATGGGTACCGACCCTGCCAGGGTCGAGCTCGGATGGGCTTAGTGGGAGGCGAGTGTTCTAACCACTGTGCTAACCTCGGCCCCTTTACGTGTTGTGAAGAGATTCCTCGTAGTGTCATTTCAATATTTACGGTAACACATTAAATAAGAGTTTTATACAAAAATACGTATTACATGAATAACAATATAAGAATTTTCACATTAGTATGTTGTTTTAAGTGTTACGAAAGATATTTCTTTAAATAATAAGCTTTATTTTAAAAAAGTTAATGTGGCATTACTATTCTACTGTATAGTAGTAATAAATTTACAAGTTAAATGCTCATGTAAATAACTGCATAGTATTGTGTTGTAACGAGTGTAAGGAAAGAGAATTCTTAAAATAAGCATTTTGAAACATTTAATGTGCAGTAATTATTTAACATTGGAGCGAATACAAAACCATGGTTTCAAGTTCACGCGTGATTATCGCTCATTAAAATGTTGGGTTGAGTAAGGTAAGGTTTTTTTTTTATTATAGTCATTTTGATATTTAATGTAGGCCCTACAGCGATGTTCAACAGTACTACACAAAACAATTGAATCCCACAAATATATCAGCAACTTGATTCTTTACCCAACTTTTTAAAGTAAAAAAAAAGTATGTACAGCTATACGTACATACATACATATTTTTATAAAATATTATTCACATTGGCTACCCCACCTCGTCACTGTGCCCAACACATCCCACCCTCATTTTTTATGTGGCACACTAAATTTAATGCGTCCCGAGTTTATTCTGTGGCTAATGTTACCAGACAAATGTCAATGGTCATTGATGTAAGATTTCAAATTTTTATGCTTTTGAAGAGTTTGAAGAATTAGTCCTTGAAGTTATTATTAACGTAATATTTATTTGAAATTATTATTCAAAGTTAAAACAAAGAAATACTATAATGAATAATAATTTTCAAATTTTCATATTAGTATGTTGTTTTATATAGGGGTCTATTAGGAAAGACATTTCTTTAAACAATAAGCTTTATTTTAAAAATTTACATTGACATGACTGTTCAACTTTATACCGGCAACACCAAGAATTTTAAAAGTTAACTTGTTTATTATTGTTTTGCAACAAGTGTACGGAAAGAGACGTCTAGAAAATAATATTTTTTAAACATTTAATGTGCAGAGTCGATTCAATATTGGAACGAAAATAAAAGTTTTAATATTCTCATATACGTAATTATTGCTCTTTAAAGAGTTGTTTTCTGGTAGGAAAGATTTATTTATTAATTGCCGTCATTTTAAAAATTTAAGGTACAATGATGTTCAATAATAAAACACAAAAAAATATATATCCGACTTAGATTTTAATCCTAAGAAAATTATCAGCAGCTGGATTATTTAACAACCTTTTTACAGCTAAAAAAATAAATAAATAAGTACAGTGAAATTTTAATAAAATATTACGCTGATTGGTGCCGCCCCCTCCTCACCACTGTGCCTAACACTTCCCGTCCTCATTTTTTAATGCGGCAAGGTAAATTTCATGTATTCCGAGCTGATTCTGTGACAAATGTTGTTAGAAACATTTCAGTGACCATTTTATACGAATGCAAATTTACATCCAGACTGGGTTGGGAAACGAACCCAGTACCTTTCGCATTTCCCAAACAGTAACCGGAACATAACAGCGCTATGGTAAAACAATAGCACACGTTGTTGAGTATATTTCAAAAGCCGTGTTGATGCTCGTTTATGAGCAAAGTATACAAGCCCGTGAAAATCACCTTTGAGAAAAATTACATATAGTCATTTACTGTCTTGTTGGAGGATAACGTAAAAAAAAAAAAAAGAATGTGAGAAGATACAGCACAATTTCAGTTATACCTCGTCTCCGAGTGACGCGCGGCAAAGGAATCGCTTGTGTAAATTAATTCATACTTCCAAAGGTTTGCCTCCGTCCGTATAGTGAGAATGCGTGTAAGGAGGTATGGATGGGCGAAGGGAGGGGATGGCTGGAGAGTGAGAGAGCATGGTGGGTTGGAAAGAGAAGGGACGAGTGGAGGGGAAGGTGTTACTGCGCATGCGCCACTGTGCTTAGAGGTCCTGGATCTAGGCGCTAGTGTAAATATGCAACCATTTATAGTTGTTATAATGCAAGTCTGGTAATTTTAGTACATATTTGACTGTTTTATAAGAAAAGTTTAGGAGTTATACCATGGAGGTCTGGTAAACAAGTCTACCATACCTTCTTTCTTAGCGCTCCTATACGCACGTGTGGCAAATTTACAAACTATTATTTACAGTGTAGGATCACCTAACAAAGTCCTACAGTCAAACTTCGCGGGAACACTGGCGATATAAAAATACACGTGCCTGCCGGCGTAGCTCATAGCGCCTCGTATATTTCGCCTCTCACTCATAGACATACTCTATCAGGCGGCTGCCTCAAGGAGTCTCCCTACATGAACTGCATTTGTGTGTGTGTGTGTGTGTGTGTGTTGTGAGGCAGGATCTGTAAGGTTGCCGTTGATCGACGTATGTATTGTATTATCGACTCTCCATGCAAGCCACTCAGCTGGCGTGCAGTGCTTTACTAGATATGATCTTTTTCCTATGGGACTTTAAGCGCCGAACACAATATTTTGTGGCCAGCGTAGTTTCAAGTTCAACATTTGTTTCTATAGTTGCATTTTTCGAATCCAGTTGTTGCTTTTCCAAATACGGTAGTCTTAAACCCCGTTTTAGGCCATTTTGAGGAGCCAGAAAATTATGTTTTGAATAAACGTACCTAATTTTTGAAATTATAGCGACATAGTTTGAAGTGTGTGTTCTTTTCGTGTATATATATATATATATATATATATATATATATATATAATGCGCCTTTAGTAGTTTCGTCAAAAAAGAACAATCGCAACTCGCTGCAACGAATTTCAAGTGCAGGTAGGGAGGCCACTCAAGTGCTTACAGGAACCCGCTGTGCTACAACTGTAGTTAACTGTCAGTCTACTGAACGTAGGCTTGTACTATCAGGTACGCCGCTCTGCGTACTCCAGAAGTTGCAGCACCACACATGCATTGTTATATAGCGTAGTTCCCAAATATAACGAACCTGCCCCTCGATCCATGACTTCTCATTTTAAACTAACCTAAACTATCTTAAAATAGCATAAACCATGTGCACGAGTTTCTCGGCTTTCGAGAGAATACATTTTTTATACCCACACGAGAGCCGATATCGTAAAATTGCTTTGCGAATTTGTTGCATGTTGGTTTTACTATATAATGTAATTTTTTCGAGCCAAACGGTATAACTATTTTTGGTAAATTTAATTTATCATTAAAAATAAAATTTCGTTAGTCAACTATTTAGCTACTACCATTCTGTACTTTGTCTCGACAAAATCAGAGTACACAGTTAAAAATAGATATAAGAATTTTACACAGCAATTTTGCGACATCGGCTCTCGTTTATGTATGAAAAATGAACTGTCATCAAACATGTAGATACTCGTAGAAAAGCCGCTTAAACAAGCGTGCCCTAACCAAAAGTGAAATAGCAGTAGGCGGGGTGTGAGAGAAGAGAATCTTGCACACCACTGTGTTGTTAAGGTGCCTGCCTGGGTGAATGTGTTTTGTATGTTCGAGGCCTAGAAGTGCGGGGGAGGTAAGGAAGATATAGCACACGCATCAAGCCTCATACTAGCCTCTAGGTATTCACTATTTACATGGCAGCAGAACATGCAAATTTTTACTTTGACGCACCGTTATGACAACACTATGAGACATTCTAGGCAGTCTTTCTTTAGACGCTAATCATTATATTGTATTACTTGAGAGATGTCTGAGAACAGGATAAATTCCGCTGGTTCACACAGCGAAAAGGGCGACATAGCCCGCACATCACACTTCCCCCTAGTCCCTAGGCGCAAGTCACTGAACTGTATGCAGTCTTCTTACCAACAGCTCGCATCTGTGAGACAGTCAGTAGTGTTCATAATTTTATGACGTAATATTAAACATAAAGATATCTTGTACAGGACTGTACGTTTTAAGCAATTCTACGCCAAGATTTTTACCTCTAAAACGTACCACGAAAACCCACATTGTCGCCATTATCGCCAGCGTAAAAATTAATTTTCGGCATAGCTGAAATGTGTATACCAATGTGTAATGATCAATGAATGCTGTTCCCGAGCAGACATCACCCACGCACGCTGAGCAGTTTTCCAATATACATTGTAACGGCCGAAGCCCTACACGCCACTCGCCGGACTGGCCAGGCGGCCACCTTAAGGATGTTCACATGGCAATTTGCACGGCGTTGGGATCGCTTTGTAGACTTTACTTGTGACTATATTTTACACTTGTAAAGATTTTTTTTAACTCTCATAGTTTTCCCATAGTAACATGGCCAAGTCTAAATTTGTAATTTACGGGAACATGGTAATAACCAAAACCAATTGACTTACTAGAATTAGTTATTATGTGCAATATGCTAAAATACTTAAAATCGCACAATGACAGTCCTTTGCAATTTTTAAAAATATCTGAAAATGATGACAATTTACTTCACTTGTGGCAACTTTTAAAAAAACACAACAGGACCGTTGTGTGTTATTAAATATTTTAGAATAGCGCCCATAATAACTAATTTCAGTGTAAATTATTTCATTCCAGTAAGTCAATTGGTGTTTGTCATTACTATGTTCCCGTAACTTACGAATTCTGACTTTGGCGTGCCGCTATGAAGAGACTGTGACAGATAAAACATTTTTTATAATGTATCTTGGTTTCTCCATTGTGAAGATAACCTAAACCATCCGGTTGATGTGTTGGCTTGCAAGGGTATGTCTCTACACTTAATGGTCTAAAAGACACGTTGACATTTTTTCATCCTCTACACTATTTAGCATCATGACATGTTCGACAGTGTTCAACTGAACATGAGGCAACATCAGTTCGATCGTCTATAGTGTCAGCTCGACAGGTTCCCGGTTCTCCGCTATGAGGCAATGACATTAATATGTGTACTGGTTACTAGTAGCACCAGTTCTAGCTCATAATTAATTATTATGTGTTCATAGTCTTCTACAAAGCACAGCAACATCGATAGTGGTATGCACACCTGGAACTTTACACATGAATGAATGTGTATTTTGTATTTTGCAGCAAAAAGTTCATTCGGCAAAACAGAAAAATATTTTTTCATTGTAGTTGTGAAGCCTACATCCTTTGTCTGGTCTACCTACACACCATTAAGTATGTGATACGTTAGGTCATGTGAAGACTTTGATAAATTTGTCGCTTCTGGAATATTTCCAACTACTTTTGTTAAAGTGCCTCAAATTCTCGTGAATAACTGGCATGGTAGAGTATTGATGTCTTCGTGTTGTAGAGCGATTTGAACTTCTGATTGTAGAGTACATGGTCCAATCAGGAAAGGCTGGTATGAATGAAGCTCCATTTTTGCAACAGCCTCTTAAATAACTTTTGTTTCGTCTAGGTTCATATGATCTTCCATACTGAACCACTTCGATAACGAGACTGCGAAGAAAATGGCCTTTAGGAAGTGTTAGCTGCTTGATGTCATACTGTGTGCTGATCACTTGTCTCTTTCAACACATCGTTTGATTATTTTTGTTTGTCTTTAATCTTATTCCCATATTTTCATGTGCAGTCGCCGATTGACTTCTTCGTTTCAAAAGTTCACCAATTCTCCATTCTTGTACTCTACACGATCTATAAGACGACTTCATGTCAGTTTGCGCGACGACTGAATGTAAATTTTTTTGAATTACTTCAAACAGTTTAAAACCAAGCATAACCTCATGTGAAAACTCATGTATTATTATTGCTAGGTCTGCCACTGAGATATTTACCACTGACCAAATTACAATTTATCTGTATCACATTAACTAACAATACAGGGTGTAACAGAAGTGATGGTCAATAGTTCACACATAGAAAGTACTGGCCAAAATAAGCTACAAATGTTCAACAAACATGGATCCGAAAATCAACCGTTGTCGAGTTCTCGTAACAAGTTGAATTGGGAACCAACTCCAAACACGTTTGGATTCCTAGGTAATTACGCTGGTATCTCGAGGTATGGGTATTGAATTTATCACAAATGAAAATACATTGTTCAGTTGACGAGAGCAGTATTAATAAAACATCACACAACATTCTCGCAAGACAGACAAGACAGCACACTCTCAATACACAACTTCATAAATAAGGAAAAAGCAAGCAAAGATATATATATATATATATATATATATATATATATATATATATATATATATTGTTGCCAACCTTGATATGCTGAATTGTCCTACAACACACCCTTGCAATTCTGCAATTATTGTGGCTCACAAAGGTTTAACTGTTTTACAAAGCTTTCAAATTTCACTGCTGATAATGATTTTGTCATTACATCTGCTAATTGGTTATTAGAATCAACATACATTAATTTAATGTTTCCACTTATAATAAGATCTTTCACAAAATGATATTTCACATCAATATGTTTGGAACGTTTTGTTTCCCTGGTTTGTGCCATTTTAATGGCAGATTGATTGTCCTCATAAACATAGATAGGGACTTCTATTCCATAAATGTCACTCAATAGACTACTAAGAAATAAACATTCAGTCATACACTGGGACAATGCATAATATTATGCTTCACAACTACTTAAAGCTACAACAGTCTGTTTTTTGGAACACCAACTGATTGTGTTATCATTAAGTTTGATAACCCAACCTGAAACACTTTTTCTGTCATTCGAATCAAAGGCAAAATCTCAGTCTACAAAGGCATGAACCTGTGGCTTCACATCAATACCTTTCTCAAAAAAAACTATCCAATGTTCTCAGTGCACTTCACGTAACGGAGCACTGATTTTAAATGTATCCAGTGCTCAGAAGCAAAACAATTTTGGAATCTTCCAAAATACGAGACAGTATAACACAAATCAGGCCTTGTAGCAAGCATTAAATACATAAGACTGCCTATCAGCTCTTTATATGGGAGATTCAAAATTTGGGCACTTCTGCTCCCTTTTCAAATCTAATTAGGTTGCATTGGAATTTTTGACATCTTATAATTCAACACATTAAACTGGCTAAGAGTTTTCTGCACCAATACTTTCTGACAAACAAATATGTTACACTCTTGCCTAACTATACTTAATCCAAGAAACTCTAAGTTTTGGTTTGTACCTACTTCTCTCATCTCCATGTCAGACATTAATTGTACCTTAACATTTTCCATGTCTACCAAAGAACAAGATACCAATAACAAATCATCTACCCATATCAGAATATATGTTATCCCATTGAAGTATAAACAAGGATCAGATTTACTACGCTCAAAATACAGTTATTTCAAATAAGAGTCAATATAATTATTCCAGCACTTAGGGCTTTAACGCAATCCATACAGAGCTTTCACTAATTTGCACACTTGACCGCTAACATTTGTTAAACCATCTGGAGGCTTCATGTACACCACTTCATTCAGAGGACTTTTTAAAAATGCTGATTTCATATCGAGCTGCTTCATATGAAGATTCTTTTCCACAACAACAGATAACAAAACCCTAAGAGTTATCATCCTTGCTACAGGTGCAAAAACATCATCTTCTAATGATTGTTGTTGATAGCCTCTTGCAACTAGTCTTGCTTTCTTCATTCTGTGATTATCTACCACCTTTTCTGTAAACACCCAATGTGAGTCGATCAATGTCACATTTGATGGTCTTTCTACTAATTCCCAAGTCCCATTCTTTTGTAGCGATGACAGTTCTTCCTCAATAGCTATTTGCAACCCTTCATTTTTACTAACAGCATCTTCATAACTATCCGGAACTTCACTACCACAAGTATCCCCCATAGACAGGGCAAGCATTGCATCAAGCTCAAAATCCTCCAGGTATTTCGGTAACTTTGTAGTTCGTCGACTTCTTCGTACCTCTGGTGATTTAACTTGGGGATCATCACAGATACATTCCTGTATTGGTACTAGCTTCATTTCTTCACTTTGGTCAGGTTCTTGCAAGTCCAATGTTTCTTCCCAGAACTCGTCAAATATGACGTTCCTGGCTAATACAATTTTCCTTGTTTGAGCATCCCACAGTCTGTAACCATTATCACAGTATCCCACCATGTACAACCTTTTTGTGTGTGAATCCAGTCTTCTACCACTTCTGTCTTCTTTTGGAACAAAAGTATATGCTGGGCATCCAAACACCCGTATTTTACTTATGTTAGGCTCATAACCGTACCATCTGTCAGCTGGTGTAACACCCTTGGGTAAAGTTGTTGTCTCAGTTCTATTCAACAAATAAACAGAGGCCAGAACTGCTTCTCCCCACATTTCCTTACTCATACCTACTTCTAGTAGTACACACCTAACCTTATCCATTACAGTGCTATTAAATCGTTCAGCTACACCCTTCTGTGGTGCATTTTTTGCCATAGAATACTGTATGTTTATACCCTTCTCAGCACAAAACGATTAAAAAGATGCAGAAGTATATTCCCCACCTTGATCACACCTTAATCTTTCTATCTTCTTGTTAAACTTAGCTTCAACCATCGCCACAAACTGAATGAACTTGCTTTCAAACTCATCCTTGGTATGTATTAAATACACAATTGAGAAATGACTATAGTGGTCTATAAACGAAACAAAACAATTTTTATTATCATGGGTAGACGGAGTAATTCCACCACACACATTCGTTGAAATAATTTGCAAAACACTTTTGGCTTTAACATCCTGATTAACAGCCTTAAGATATGGTAGCTTGGTTTGCTTACCCTGCAGACACACCTCACATATAGTGTCTGGTTTTATTAGGGAATAATGGCCCATTCGTCTATGCCACAAATTACTGACACTACCCTTATTTCTGCGGTTAAGACTCTTTACTTCAGCACTACCAGCACTTTCATTTCTGATGTACAACTTTACAATGTACAACTTCCCACACAGCATACCATTCAAAAACACTCTTTCATTTTTGGTCACCCTGACCTCACCATTCTCAAAAATGACTTGGAAGCCCTTTTCTTCTAACAGCCTTACTGATAACAAATAATATGCAAGTTTATCACAGGCCAAAACCTCATGTATTGTGACAAGAAGGCCATTCTCTGTCACAACAGGCAACTTTCCTTGTCCCATAGCCATTATGGTTTCACCTTCTTTTGCTACTTTAATATTGAGGGAGAGTTCAGTGACATCAATCAAATTATGACTGAATTCTCTCTTAACCAAATGACTTGTTGCACCACTGTCAATAACAAACACAATCTCATCTCTCAGACCAACAGACATAGGCCTTGCCTGAGTAGGTCTACACGATGTAACAAAAGCAACATCATCACTCTCATTTGCAACATTAGCACAGGTCAGTTTCGCACATTGTGACCGCTTGTGTCCCCTCATATTACATTCAAAACATCTGCCATTAAACCCACCAGGACTTCTTTTATTATACTGATATCTACTACGGTTCCAATTTTGGCTACTTCTCCCATAATTGCTAGATGTAAAAGCATGCTGTGATTGTGGATTTTCGGGTCTCCTATTAATTCGTTCTTCCTCGGCTAGAAGAGTGTTCTTAACATATTCTAATGTAACAGCGGATTTGTCTTTGCTGAAAAGTACATCCATGGCAGAAACAACACTATCATATTCGTGTGGCATAGAGACAAGAAATTGACTCACCACTTCATCTTCAGTTATGTTACCTCCAGCAGTTCGTACATCTGAACAAGCCGCCTCAAATTCTTGAATTAAATCCTTTAACAACTTGTCACCGCTATGCTCCAACTTACACCACTTCTTTTGTGCTGTAACTAACGACTTTATTCCCGTCTTCTCAAATGTCAATTTTAGTGTCTCCATTATTTGTTTCGCACTTAGTTTCTCCTTTATCATGGTTAACAAATTGTCAGCAAGTCGCTGAACAATTAAATTCCGTGCCTTTACATCTGCTACATTAAACGCAGTTAACTTGTCAGCATCAGTGGGCGGACCTTCTGGTAAAACAAATAAAACATCGTGTTGTTCTAGCAAAAGTCTCATCCTAAACTCCCAGTTCGTATAACCAGACCCATCAAACAGTTAAATGCAGAACTGCACACTACCCGAAACAGCCATGTCAACGACTCCAATGTCACACAGTTCAACCGATTATCAAAAACCCCAAAACATATATCACACTTCGTGTCTGGGCCCATAACCTATTGAATTTATCACAAATGAAAATACATTGTTCAGTTGACGAGAGCAGTATTAATAGAACATCACAACAACATTCTCGCAAGACAGACAAGACAGCACACTCTCAATACACAACTACATAGATAAGGAAAAAGCAAGAAAAGATATCTATACAAATATCATGTTGCCAACCTTGATATTCTGAATTGTCCTACAACTATGGGTTCGCCTATCACACAGAGAAAAATATTTGGTTGATTCAACCGTGTACATGTTTGTATACGGCCAAACAAGCGTGTAACAGTTGAACCAACCAAATATTTGGTTGCCTGGCAGGTACAGTTATCCCAAGAGGATGGTTTAGTCCAGTTAAATATACATTTTGTTAGGACAACAAAGCCAATACTTGAGGCGTTTCATATGTTTTTCAGCCGACAAAAATTTTGTTGATTCAAATACATTCTTGTTTGGCCATACACAAACATGTATACGGTTGAATCAACCAAACCTTTTTCTCGGTGCAGGTTGTTGACGCATGCGCAACTACTCCCCTCGCTCCCTACACGCACTGTGCCGTACAGACAATCAGTTACGAAAGTAAAGGCACCATGGACAGAGGTTACACTAATGAAGAGTACGCTGACATGCACTTCATGTATGGCAAAGCTAATGGCAGTGCACTTCAGGCTGCACGATTGTATGAAGAAGCTTTTCCTCGCCGCAGGCAGCCCGACAGACGTACATTTACGAGGTTACATCAGCGCCTTCGAGAAAGTGGGTGTTTCGCACATCAGGTACGAGAAGGTAGACCCAGATCCATAACACCTGATGTTGAGGAAAGGGTGTTAGACATTGTACACGAACGTCCGAGTACTTCAACAAGGAGGAATGCTATCCAGGAGCATGTGCTGAATCATATGAATGTGTGGCGGATTTTACATCGGCAATTACTGTATCCGTATCATCTCCAGCGTGTGCAAGCTCTCAACAATGCAGACTTTCCTCCTAGAGAGAATTTCTGCCAATGGATGCAACAACAGTGTACTTTGAACCCTCTGTTTGTAAGCAGTATTCTGCTCACGGATGAAGCTGGGTTTACCCGTGACAGCATTTTCAACTTCCATAACTGTCACATTTGGGCCGATGTCAATCCTAATGCGACACACGTGTCACGACATCAGCAATGTTTTTCGTTGAACGTCTGGGCCGAAATGCTCGGAGACCGCATAATTGGACCACACTTCCTACCACAGAGACTAACTGGAGATCGGTACATGCGGTTTCTGCGTGCTGTACTTCCAGATCTGCTTCGTGATGATGATGTTCCTCTGAACCAACGCCTGAACATGTGGTTTATGCATGACGGTGCTCCAGCACCTTTTTGAATTACGTGTGCGCCGGCTTTTAACTCGACGGTATGGTCAACATTGTATAGGCAGAGGAGGACCTGTGCCATGGCCTCCAAGGTCACCGGATTTAAATCCCATGTATTTCTGTGTGTGGGACCATGTCAAAAGCCTGATCTATGCTACTGAGGTCAACTCTCTTGAAGAATTATGCTTGCGGATTGAAGCAGCCTTCCAGCATTTACAGAATACACCAGGACTGCCTGAGAGGATTCGCAGCTCGTTTCAGAGACGAGTTCAATGTTGCATTCAGACACATGGGCAACATTTTGAACACCTTCTTTAATGATTATAAATTCCATATGTTCCTACATACTGATCAACTGCAACAAACAATGTGTTCTATCTCGACAACGGTTGATTTCCAGACCCATGTTTATTGGACATTTGTAGCTTCTTTTGGCCAGTACTTTCCATGTGTGAATTATTGACCATCACTTCTGTTACACCCTATATATTTTCTGGTTGCTATGACTAATGAAGCTTTCCGGCATCGTATACTTTTGGTTCGAACCCCAGCAGTTGTATTAGGTTTTGTAAAACAAATATTTTAGCTGATTTTGGACATGCTCTTCAGCGTGTTGGGATTACCTCATAGTTCGAACTCGATTCCAGTTGTCTGAGTACGAACATTATACATCGCAAGATTCGTTCCTTGGAGAAGCGTTTTTCTCAGTGTTCACCGCATTCGGGATTGTGCTGAGCATGAAAGTGTCGTGTTTTTTGCCGCACTGCAATTTTCAGCTTTAGATGATGTTGCAGCTGTAGAGAATGCAAATCTTGAGATGTATGCTCGTTGCGTATAGTGGACACAGCTTCTAAACTGCAGTATCCTCCACGAGGAAAATAGCCGCCGATAAATTACATTAGTAGAACATATTTACTTTAAAAAAAAAAAAAACAACAACAACAACAACAACAACAATACTATTTGAGTTCTGTGAAATAGTTATGTTGTGTGACTCATAATAACTACAAAAATCTTAATGAGAGCATAGCTCTGTACTTTAATTTATCAGCAAGCCTAAATCTATGCTCGCACTGTGGAGGTTAGTTATCGAAATCTAAGAATTCAACTAACCAATTGCGCGAATTTCCAACAGTCAAACTATGAAGAATGCTGTTATTGCTATTTTCTTCAACAGGTACCACAGGATTTAAAATATAAATAGCAAATATCATTATTGCATTATAATTTTGTTTGCAGTATTTACCGTCTTATTTAAAACCAGAGTGAAAACGTACGTGGAAAGTTAAAATAATCCAATGTAACACTGTGTTTTACGATACATCAAACATAACATTGATTGATAGGCATATATTTAAATTTGTGACATGTACATTTTAATACCATTGCTGTTTATGTAGTTTCGTTATTTAGTGAGCAAATAGATGGAATATTTGATGGGAAAAACTCTCACTTTGCTGTGGCTAAAACCACACGATTTCATGTTTATTTATTTATTTCAAAATACCATTAAGGCATGTAAAATAAAGTATTTCATTAGCACAGTAATATCCACGAGTTCAAAAGTCGTAGTAATCTTATGAGTAATCATATTTTACGACTCAATAGCCAAATACTATCACTAACATTATGCTCGTTAGTTTACTTAAATGTTGACATAATCAAACTTTGTTATCCCAACAGCGCTGCAGAAACGCAACTAAGCATACTCCTCAAGAGGGTTCGTACTTACTATGTGTCATAAGTGTTTCGTTAGCACACGGCGCATATCACAACTTTCAGGACGAGTTCTTACTCAGGGCAAAGGAGCCAGCACTTCTTTGATGTGCCTTGCAAAGTCGTCGATTTTATGAGACCCAACAGGTCGTCTTACGTTTTCTATCCTGTTGTCACTTATTGTGAGATAGAAGATACAGCTCTGTTCATCAGTGTTTGGTATCACATTGTATGTTTAATAAGTTTGATAATCAATCAGGCCAATACACAGTTCTTCCTCCGATTCCAATGATCGGAAATGCACAGCACGCAACTCCGAGCTTCTGACTTTCGAGGTAAGAGTTACAGACATGACTTATATTGGCTATTGTCTGTTTCATAGTAATATGTCAGTAAAGTGTTTTTAAGGTATTTATAAAGTTCAGGTTTTGGACATATTTCCAAAACTATGGTAATGTTCTGCTATTCTCCCGTACTTTTTGTAAGCTACCCAGTGGGTCCTGGGACCTGTAGTTGTAGCCAGGTTAATAACACATCCATTTTGTTTTGGTATTGATGGCATTTTGTTTCTCATGTAAACACCCCTGAAATTTGGCAACTTGAGTCTGTGTTCGTAAGTGATCTTCTTGAAAGGAGACTTCATGATCATTTCCAAAGTCGATGCTTTACTCTACCTCCTTTTACAGTAGGCTATATGAGTGCAGATAAAGTTTATAACCGTTTTGCCTCAATTTCTATTGCTTCCATGTTTTCAACTGTTTTTGTTAATTTCATGCGATGTTGACTGAACGTACGATGCCGCTTGTAGCACAAATTATACCACCAAGAGCCCCCAGAGAAGAGAGGAGGAATGATAGGAACCCACATGTTGCCATTATCTTGCTCTTGCTCACTTTTATTCGTTTCGTATGCAATGTTGGAATATTACCAGTCGACTGTTGCTTCTATCTTTGCAAATATTTTAACTCTTCACCTACAACTCTTTCGGGTTTTGTACCTTCAATTTGCTTTGCTGAAAACCCATTACCGTTTTAACTTTACCTTTCGTGATATTGGAAGTACACTTCTCGCCGAGTCCAATGTCAGCCGATTTGCATATATCGTCGGCTCAGTGTGCTAGTACCTTTAATCGTTCTCGTGCCTATATTCCAAATATTTGTATCGTGCTGAGGCCAGGTTGTTTCACTTAACAAGCATCGTACAGTGCGTTTATACCTGTATCACGGCAACATAAACTTTTCTGTAGCTTTGTCCCTAGATCACAAAACTTCTATCCAAGAATATGAAGCTCAGCCTGTATACTATTGATTAGTGTGTCTACGATGCCTTGACCAATGCGGATGTTATTTATTCGAGGCATTACACAAAATTGATCAAGAATGTTTAAGCATTCTTCCTTTATATATTTTTATTTCAGTAAAACGGAGATTGTAAATGGAAAGTTACTCTTCCTGTACGCATAACCGAAGAAGATAAAAGAATCAGCTCGCTTATCATGGCTCAGTAACTTATTGCCTTACACTGTTAGACACATTATTGTGGGTATTTCAGTGTCTGGAGAGTGTGTACTGCTTTATAGTTTGATAGAAAAACAAAATGGACTTCGATTTGAGAACTTTTACCTGTGGCCTACTCGAAATCGCTCCAACAGCAGAAGTACCAACAACTGGGTCACGTTCTACAGGCTGTATAAGAAATTGGTTATTTTCCTCTTACTGACAACGAACATGTGCTGCCGAGCGAAGCCCAAACGAAACGCTGCTTTCGTATATGACGATACTGTTTGCGAGAAACAGACTTTATTCGAAATAACTTTAGCATAGGGAGTACCGGTACTGTGTGAACTTATTCGAAACTTATTAGTACATACCTAAACAATTGCTTCGCGACATAGCTAATTTTGATGCCGCTTGTATAGACGACATAAATTTGCAACATTTGTGTGACAATCACGTTCGGAATGTTGGAAGGACAAGTTAGGATGCAAGTTGGTGGCGAAAGATTGGAAGGCGATGTAGTCAAGCACTGGCTAAACTATCGAATTCTCACTCGTGATTGAGCTGTTCGCCGGCGTGGTCAGGGGCGTAATTTCAGGTTTTTCTTGAGAAGGGGGGGGGGCAAGATTTTTTTCGGCAACAGTGACCTAGTTGCGTCTTTTTTATTAATTAAGCATATATAAATTAGAAACTTTAATAATAAGACTTCAGTTTTATGTGCTTAAATTAACATTATTTAAATAGCAAAAAACACAAAAAATTGTGAACTTAAAATTCTACATCCATCCCCCCTGCCCACCCCCTAAATAACGCCCCTGAGACTCTGTATCGTCTTTGCCCCTGGGCGTGGTCGACCCTCGGCCAAGATGGTGGCGTCTTTGGCCTGTGACTGCGAGCTAGACATGTTTTTCGCCAATATTCGCGATTATATCTGCCGTGCGTGGGACTTCCTCACCAATGCTGGCAACATATGTAGAGAAGTCATAGCCGCCATTACTACGAGGAATTTGTATTCAAGTTTGCAGCATGACGACACGAAGCTGATGAGTGTACGAAAGTAAGGTTATTTACGTAAATAACACTGGTTGGTATTTCTGATGGGGCATTACACAATTAAGGCTAAATCGATTTTAAAATATTTAAATTTCAATATCAAGGGTTTATTTGTTTGACATGTAGTATTATACATACAGTTAATGCAGTAAATTAAACGTTTTCAAATGTGTTCTGTTGTTGAAATTGAACATAATTATCAAAAAATACATCCGGAAAACGAATGTAACCACGATGTGTAAATTTACTTACATAAAGGAAGTAGTTGCACATTTTGAAAATGGTATAGGCACTTATGAAATGAAGAGTTGTTGAAAGGGGAAGAGGGAAGGATGTTGAGGGATGTGTGCATTGTGGGGGTGGGTGGCATGGTTGGTGGTGGGTGTGAGGTGGTATGGGTTGGGGTGTTGGGGTTATGGGTTGAGAAGAGGTGGGGGTATGGGGTGGATTGGTGGTGATGAAGTGGGGGAATAAAGGGTAGAGTGTGTCAAAGGGGACTGATTTCAAAAATAAGTTACACGGAGTTCCTTTGTGAGACATATGTTCGGATGCTGTCTGACATGTTTAAGTAGTGCACTCGTCGAGGGTGAACCCGGCCTTATATTGACTGCGATTCATCATATAAAACAGCTCCTTTATTGGGCATATAAATTTACGCAGCCTGTCACTCACTAATGATTAGATTCTTAAGTATTAATTATGCGAATGACCAAACTGAAATAGCCGTTCCTTGCGAGGTACTTGTCGTCGCGTCCAGTGTCCGATAGAGACGTGGCATCGACTGTATTAGTGCGGCAGTCGCAAATAACGCACTAATCCAAAATTTCTCTTAACCTCGACAATATTTTAATTGCTACTATCGTTCCGTTTTAGGACGTCACTTTAGTAAGGTTCCTGCGG
>PNEQ01106595.1:0-18931 GCA_003012365.1 Medauroidea extradentata
CCCGCGCAGCACGAAGCGAAAAACATCACATTAACACCAAAAACAAAGAGTTCCCTAGTAGAAGTTGAAAAAAAATATTAACACACGGCAATTGTTTGTATCGATTGCTCAAAGCCGAAAACAAATGCGCACGAAACGCCAACAGCAACGAGAAGATACGACCGGTCACACTCTAGGCGATTAATCGATCTATCGCCACACGCATCAAGAAAACTTACAAATGATTGATTGAAGTTACTAAACTCGAAAATAATCGTGAGGATTTTACGTAAATTCGTGCGGGCGTGAGCAATAACAAAAAATCGTGAGCCTCACGCCTAAATTGTGACAGTTGGCAGGTATGCTGTTCCTTTGGAGAAGTGTATATGAGCGAGGTATGAAAATGTAAAAAGGAAGTAAACATTTTTGTTTGTGGTTGGCGAAAATATCTGAACGGTTGATGCTCGAAGTTTACACATATAAGAATGATCCATGTGGGTTATTTAACATTATTCATGTAGGCAATTTGTCAGGAAAATAAAAAGATGGATGCGGGAAAAAGAAATAAACGAGAATGATGCAACGAAGTTCGACTGTAATATAAAAATATATACATGAGCAAAAATAACCACAAAAATATGTGTCTGCAAAATAATGATTTGTGTACAAGTGGTAGTTTTTTGTATTTTTATATGCTTTCCGAACTGCTAATTTACGATCACAAGAGGAAGTTATCACAAATATTGAACTTAAAATTGGACAGGTTATTTTTGGACAAAATTAAATTTATAAACAAAACATTAATAAAGAACCGGGACGTAATGCTCATAATGCAACAGCCACAAAAAACTATGTTAATTATGTGCGTGTCATAAACAGCAGTAAAATAAATACTATTATTACATAGATATCCAAACACACACCCACTCGTATTATTTGCATAGTAGTAAAAATCTTCATGATATATAATTACACCCAATGTAATTACAAAGTTAAAGTTTTACAGCCAAATAAACAGTTTTTTTAAACAACAAACAGCTGCTGGCATATTGCCTGCCGAAAAAAAGATTCATGTGATTTCAGCAATACACGATTGGCACAAGACAACAATCATGCTGCACCAAGAATAGAGTCCTCTTCAAGAGGGTGCCATCCATTGTTTACATGGTGTGCATGTTCCATGGGGGAAAGGGTCTGGGGGGGGGGGGCACCTGCTACAGTTTTTCTGTCACCATAAAGAATGGGGCAGCCATTAAGCAGGTTTTCTTAAATTGTTTGTAAGACTTTTAAAACGAGGATGCTGCCATTATACGATCGTGACCAATATGCAAGTAAATACACTAATTAACAACCTTTGTTATACGAGCATTCACATGAATAACTGCAGAAACTACAACACATCACTTGCAAAAGTAGTTTTTTATAGCTGTGGCAGCATTGTTTTGGATGTGAATTTGTTAAAAACAGGTACATAATATTAATGCCATGTGTAATGCAACTGTTCTTACATGGAACAATCCACAGTAAAATCCAGTTGTTACAACTCTCTTTATTACGACCATCCCGTTTTACAACCCTTTTTTGAGGAACCGTGTAAAATATGGGTATAAAAAACATAAAATTTTTAAGGAAAATCAGTTGAAAAAAAAATTGGTTTTACTTGCTTATCAGTGTTGAATTATCCTTGGTGAGTGCTGTACAATAAGAAACGCACAACTAACAATAGATAACGTCCCTCCTGACTGTTCACGCCAACCAATACACATTCACTTCCCCCTCCCCACCCACTGCCATCAAAACAGATTGTGTTTGTGTGCCCACGCGCGCAACAACTGCCGCTGCCGTGCCTTGTCTACTGTAGGCCAGGGTGCTGAGCAGTGTTGACAGATATACGAAAAGTCTCGTATCTGTACGAGGATTTAAGGTGTTTTTACTCTATGTACGATATAAAATTGCTATCATACGAGAATTTCAAGACCAAAGAACTATTAATTTACGGACTAGTAAGGTGTTTCTAGCATGCAGTGAGCCACCCACTGCTGCCCAAATCCCTGAGACCCCCTCAGTCACCTCAAAGACAAACACACAAAATGGCCGAGACCTCACAGAGACAGGGGCAGGCTAGGCTCAGACGCAAGTAGTCAAATTTTCTGCATGAACACTCTCCGTAAAATAATTAAAAACAGCACCGAACCCACAATTGTCAACAGTCCCCGACAAATATACCTACTTCAATTTATTTACTCCCTTTTATTTCTAAGTTATGTTATTGACCAAGAAAACATAAGTGAAACACAAATAACCAACAAATATGTTTACTTGCAACAATAAGAAAAATATATATTTTTTTTTGTAACAGATCAATGTGTCAACTTGAGTATTTATCTTTTAAAACATCCACTTATATTAACATTTATTAATCTCGAATATCAGCGTGGTTTCACAATAATGAATTATTATTACGTAAATTACATGATGACGTTTTAAATTAAACAAAATTCGGGGTCCCGGAATTCATCAGTAGAGTAGAACCCTGTTATAACGTTTTTCAAGGGACCTGTGAAAAAAAGTGTTACACGCAGGAAAATGTTATAAGCAGGAATCAATATTTTTGCACCAATTAATGTATATTACACAAAAGTAATTTAAAATTCAATAGTTTGTGTACAGTAAATAAGTCTATAATGAAATTAAATGAGGCTATTGTTTTGTGCCATCAGAAACATATAATGAATACATACATTGTATATATTACAGAGGCTTTCCCACTTGTCTTCTGTAGGTTCATGATCGTCATCTTTAGGATCACAGTCTTTAATATCACTGTAATGTACACTTATGATACATTCCCAGACATTAATTTGTTTTTTACTTTTTTTTTCACTCTACAGCTCAGTGATTTTATCTAAAGTAATTCAGTTAAGAAAAATTTTACCCGCATTATGGTCAATGTCTGAGAAAAAAAAAGATGTTATATGCAGGAAATGAAAATACCAGAGATGTTATAAGCAGGAAATCAATGCATTGTGCTTTATGGAAAAATAGTGGGACCAAAGAAACGTGATGTTATATGCGGGAATGTTATAACAGGGTTCTACTGTTTTACTTCTTTTTTATAACTTTTTTTTCTTTAACAAGACCTTCAGGTAAAAACAATTTTTTCATAAAATATCCACACCAAAAGTCTTTCTTTTCAATCAATACTATTTTTTTAACAATGTTAGGTTGGTAATTTAGTTTCTTCAATTTCACCAAAAACACCCGAAGAGCATTTATTAAATAATAATTTTGTGCATTCAAATCAAATAAAGAACGTAGATCCCACTTTTTTGGCGCAGGCGCAGGGCATTACATGCCGGGGCTATAGGCTCACAGGCCTCTCCACAGCCATGAACGAAAACAGGTATATTACCCACACACTGGAACTGCCAAATTGGTAAGACCCACAGAATGTAACCTATTAACGAGGATTCAACAAGAGAGTTAAAAAATACAAGTCAATCATGCCATTGTGCAAGTAGAAAAATTGACGAAGACAGAAATTGTCACTGATTATCAAGCATCGCGCCTAGAGTAGTGTTTGGTGAATTTGATACATCGAACACATGTTACTTGTTCGTGCACCAATCAGCACTTCTCTTCTTTTTTTCATATTAAAATATTAATTAATCTATTATTGAGAAAGATTTATAAGTTCACAAATAATAAATTCAACATAACATATATTCATAACCAGATATAATTACCAACTTGGAATATTTGGTAAAAGTATTACATATATATTTTATAACTTAGTAATGCTTAAAGCACAAACAGACATTTTGTTGACAACTAACATTCAAATTCACAAATATTAAACAACATTAATAATTAAAAAAAAAAAAAAAAGATCATATATATTATTATTTTATAAAGAAGCTATTACAAATTTAGGAACTACACAACAATCAGGATTTTGTAAATACATTTTGCTGAACAGTCACACTATTAATGTTTCAAAGAGAAAATTTGAAGACTGTGACCAGGGGTTTTGCAAAATAGACACAGAAGGAAATTGTGCCATAAACAAATGGCACACCAGGTACGCGAAAAAAAAGTCATCAAATGGTATTGTACGAGAATTTTAATGCCTTGTACGAGACTACTTTGTTTATGATCTGGCAACACTGGTGCTGAGAAGACGAGGGAAAGTAGAGTGGCAGGGTAGTGGTCGGTTCCACATAGCTCTCCTCTTGTAGCTAACCCCTTGCCCGTTTCCTGAGACGTGCCTTGTCCACTGCTCCGTACAGTAGTATACGTCGTAGCAGCAGCCACCCCCCCCCCATACTGTCTAATAGTCACGTGCAACTAGCATCCTGTCTGGCCGTAAAGCAAAGGCTCGTGTTTTTCCCCTTCCCACTCTCTCCTCCCAGCCATCATCTTTGTTTCCCTGCCTGTCGATGGCCCAGGGGTTGGAGGAGGGGGGGTGGTTGAAGAGAAAACACGTTTTTTTTCCCTTTCCTCACATTATGGGTCGGAGGGACGGGTGTTGGGGGAGGAGGGGGGAAGGACTAGCAGTCCGTAAACGGAGCACGAAAGAAAACAATCCGGAGAAATCTCATATTTTCTCTAGCTACACATTAGGTTGTGCGCTCAAGTAGAGCTCGGCTGGTACTTGACAACTTCTGCTGTATTACTGATCACACTTTATGTGAGGCATGTGACTGTGTTGCGGCGTAAAATGGACTATGACGCAAATATAACTAGTGCTGTTGTAATCTGATAAGGTTTTTGATTACGCTCGTACAACAGGAAAGCAATAAGAGAGACTGCTGCCAGCACACCTTGAGCCACATGGCCTCTATCTGAAGCGCCTAACATTAAACTGGTGCACAGTGCCATTGTTGTATGATTTTTACTATAGGCCTAGGACTTTACGTGATGAGTAATTCAGTCATTTTATACGTGACAGCACCTTGAAGAGTCAGTTTGTAACTCTTTTAAAGTGCTCCAAATTAGCGCTCCGAACAGGCGTATTAGTTTTTCAGAAATGTTTGTTCTTTAACAAACACGTTTATCAGTATCACTTAAAATCTTGTTAATGACACAATGCAACAATTCTTGCACAGCAACCAAAGAACACAGACTCAACGGCTGTACTAAAAGGCTTAAAATTGCTGCAGTATACTTTCATGTAACGATAGGACGTTGTTCCAACTGTTGTGGTCCAAGTATCATGCCAGGCAAGCAGAATGGATCACGCGTGCACAGCCAACTGAGAGCAAGAACGAGATAAGCCAAGGCCAGCCAACTGCTCTCACTTCCCCTACCCTCCACAACCAGACAGAGCTCGTGGTGGACGCATTGCCAAGCCAATCATGTCATGGCACACTGGGTTTTAGACTAACGAAATCTATATAATAAATCCTCAAACAATTACTTAGCTGTTAAAATTGGACTTTAGAATTTTTTTTTGCGGAGGTGTCAGACTATTGAAATTATTTGTATTTAATTTAAAAACTGTATTTTTTTTTACACAAGAGATGACTGAACATAAACTTTGTGCAAAAAACAGTAAATTTTGACCCGTAGGGGTACTGGGTGGTTCAAAATCAGCCCAAAATGTCCCTTATTCTCTATTATGATCCTCCTGTTTTTACGACCCTTTCCGGAAACCGTGAGAAGTCGTAACAATAGAATTATACTGTAATTTCTTTGTACATCAATTGATTACAACTTACCTTAAGAGAGAGAGCAATGACTTTAGGATTGGGTGGAGTCATGACTTTCTTAAGAAAAGTCTCAACATTGCCAAGCTGAAGAATTTTCATTTGAAGAATTAGTTCATCCAAACGTATACGCAACATTTCAGGAATTGGGTAGTCATCTATGATGCTTTCTCGACCTCGTGAATACAGATGGTAACAGATGCCAGGCTGAACTCTTAACAAAAAAATTATACAATAAAATACACACACATTCATAATTTGAAATAACTTATTCAGCTAAAAAAGTGTAATATATTTTCACAGTGATAAAAAAAAACACGAAACTTGCCACAAAAAGTCGAGCCTCGCTACTACGACAAGCAACAGTTAATGAGACAATTGTCTTTGCTGTGTTGAATACTTGGTTTATATATATATATGTGTGTGTGTGTGTTTGTTTTCCCCGAATGTTTGTGTTTAACTGTCACTGACGTAAGACAGACACTTTCTTAAAAATTAAATACATAATGGTATTTAATAAGCTGACTTCCCCTGCAAAGAAGAAAAAGAAGAAAAAGAAGAAAAAGAAGAAAAAGAAGAAAAAGAAGAAAAAGAAGAAAAAGAAGAAAAAGAAGAAAAAGAAGAAAAAGAAGAAAAAGAAGAAAAAGAAGAAGGAAACATCAGATGAGCAGGAACATTTTGCAAATTCAATGACCAGCATGTTACAAGCACTGTCTCAAGTTCCGACTATTTGTCCCTTAACTGCTACTCACATGAAGAGACGGGGCTAGAATATGCATAGGACAGTAGATTCTAACATGCATATCATTGAATTCGGTAATTTCTTATGAGTCCACAGATATGTCTATGAAACATTCTTCACATTTTTAAATATGCTTAAGTTTTTCAGAAGAAATTAATACAAGATAAACCTATAGTAAATTAATTCTCCACACATCTTAAATTAAAATTTTTTAAAAACAGTGACCAGCAAGTAAATTATTTTGACATGTATCTGTAGCAGTGAATGTTTTGGTAAACAATTAATGAAAATGGTGTTCCCATAATAATTACAAACCTGATTGTGATAGTGCAAAGACAGGGAGGGATTACTGGTTTGCTATTAGTTTGCAGTCATGCCGAGAAGGGTATCTAGCCAATGCACAGCTGATGCATTGCCACATTGGCAATTGGACAGGCACACAGTGTCGAAGACAGAGAGTGTGACCTTTTGTCACAGCTGCTGGCTAGAAGCTTCCCAACCTTGTTTAGTTGTTTTCACATATCAGTTTTTATCATATTTTATCATATAATTACTGCATGTTTTTGACCAAATTTTTGCCACAAAAAATTGGTTTGGCAAACTTTAAGTGAGGAGAAAAAATATCCATTAAGATTTTTTTTGTGTACTCTGTATCGTCAGGGCTGTCCATCCTTCCTTTTAATATAGACCCATTACGCCAACTAGTGGCTATGAATGAAATTATTTACACCCGGACTCGCGTACATCACCCATCCTCATCCCGCCACCCACACAGCATTCTTAATCTTTTTCAGTCCTTGAAGGGCTAGTATCAGTGCACGCAACAGTTCTTTTGCAAGCTGTAACAATCTTACGCTGATACACTATTGAATGTAGTCAGTAATAGTCTGTACATTTTAACCTGAGCACTCTCCAGTATACAATATCAAAAAACTGTATTCTCTTGGGGCCAAATAAATTAAGTTTTGAGAGTGGTGAAAAGTTTGCATTGGTTTTTAGCTTCAACAAAGATTTCATATTAAAAATAGTAAAGATGATTGCAAAATTGATGAAAGAAAAATTTAAGGAGTGCTCACTTTACCATGAACAGTCCATAATCACTACTCTATCACTATGATAGAGGCATTTTCGGCTACCTCAGATCTTTTGTTTTGTCTTTGCGCATCTGCCCTGCTGCCCTTGTTTCTCCTGGACATCTTCCTTTCCTGCCAGCTGCCAAGATTGTCGTTGGGCGTTTTTGCCTATGTAATTTCGCGGCCCATGATGGCAGCAGACTATTTCTTATCAAGAGGAAACCAAATGTGTGAGAATATGCCAAAACACAACAATTCTAAATCTAACTGCAATGAACTTTTATTTTTGAAGGCTTTATTATAATCATGCTAGCTTGAGTATGCCCTGGGGGTAGAGCCTAAATTTACTATTGGGTAGGGCATAATTTTTGTTGGTTAGGCATTAAATTATTTATCAGTTAGGATCCTATTATTAATATAACATTAATCCCTTAAAAACTTAAATATTTGTCTGGCAGTTTCATGGTCATTTCTATTTTTGTGAACTGAAGTTCCAATGCCATTTTTTTTTTTTTTTTAAGAACTTAAATATTTTTTTTTACTATGGAGCTATTACATATTTTAATACTGTCAGGAGTTAGGAGACTATGCATAGTAAAATAAAATAATAATTTAAAATGTGAGAAATGAGAAATTACTTAAAAGTTGAATGTAAATATGTGGAGGTCGTATGTAATTGAATAAAGCTAGCTAAGACTACCAAGTGGAAAAGGAAACCATAACTAATAATATAGGAAAAAAATAAGTAATTAGGAGAACCATAATGATAAACCATAAACTCTGAAATTATTAAACAGAACTGTGGGGGAAATAAATACGTAGCTCCTTGTGCCTTAAGCCAAATAAAGACAGCAAACACTTTAAAGAAGACTTCCATCCTGTAGCCTACAGTGACAAATGACTAATGTTTGATACAGCACATGAACCTACGAACTTAGTGAAATTAAGAAATAATTCCGCTTGGCCGATTGTCAGATGCGAGCGAGTGGGGAACCTGTGGATTGAACACAGACTGACGACTCCTACGGGTCACATCTATCTTGTAGTGTGCTGAATTTATATCTTGTCGTACTATCATTAAGTAGCTTAATTAAGTTAAAACTTCTATGATAGTAGGGGCTATCCAGAAAAAAAGTTAAAACTTCTATGATGGTAGGGGCTATCCAGAAAAAAAAAACTAACTCTCCACTGCTTACAACAAGGGAAAAAATTATTCTCTTGATGCCATCCTACCCCTCTCCCGGGTTCCTTAACACTTTGAGTGTGACGGCCGTAATTTTACAGACTTTATTTATATATTTTCCCCTGCTGCAGGGTGTATTATAACGGCACTCGTCTTTCTCCGGAGTGTTCTCTGGACGTCTGAGTACACGTATATGCCGCTAGATCGCATTTGCAGCATGGTACAGATACGTGGCAGGGGATCCTCGCCAGTGGCGTTCGGCCGACTTGCGGCAGGATCTAGGCGCATATGTATCTCGGGATTTCCCCTGCTAAGTATTCAGAAGTCGCTGTATTTACGTTTCATGAACACGTGATAGCATCGCGGTATTTTTACTTATTATACTGAATTGATCACTTCTCTTTTTCCATTTTTATCATCAAGTATTATTCACCAGTTTTCATGCTTTTATGACGAGCATATACAAGTACTATGGCAAGTAGTACCAGCGAAAGTGACTCGCAAGACAATCTTGATGTCAGCGATGAAGACTCAGAATACATTTTATCTGCAACTGAAAGTGATTCAGGTGACTGAATAATTTTTATTGCTTATTTTGTTGCGGAGGCTGGTAAAATTTTCCTGTTATAACAAGGACTGGTAATGTTATCAGTAGGCAAACACTGAAAGCAACGAATAACATTTTATTATTTACAAGTGGTTTTACCTGTATTTTATGGTATTTGAGCACATGTGAAGGTTATACGTATCAAGCTTGCTATTCATAATTCCAGTGAAAACTAAACATCAGTATTACATACAATTACAAGTTGCAAACAGTCGCTTTCTATTTTTCTGCCAATGTAGCTGATTCCTTGCAATGACTAGAAGATGCAACCAGCCTCTTGTTTCACTATATAAAAAAATTAATTTTTACTGTTATCTTTTTTGCTTCAGAGAGTGATAAGACAGGATCATAAAGTGAGGCTGAGAGCACACCCAGTGGTTCAGTAGGCCTACATGTTGGCAGCCCAAGAGGAAGACGTAGAGTAAGAAGAGGCAGGGAAGTAGAGGAAGACATTGTAGTAGAAATAGGGGCAGAAGAAGAATCCGTAACAGAAGTAGGGTGCGGAAATCAAGAACCGATTCTAAGATGGATGGACAGAAATTGACATTGACTCAACTGTAAAGACATTCGCTGAAGGGACGGGTGTTGCTCCAGAAACTGATCTGGAAGAACATAGTGCACCATTAGATTTTTTTCTCATTTCATTAGTCCCAACCTTATCAAGCATGTAAAACTAGAAACCAATTTATATGCTAGTAAAAAAAAAAAGAGAAAGAGAGAGAGAGAGAGAGAGAGAGAGAGAGAGAGAGAGAGAGAGAGAGAGAGCAAAATCTGAACCAAATTTCACAAAGAGTAGAATAGGAAGTTGGAAGCCAGCATCAATCGGGGAGATAAGAAAAAGGATTCTGGCAATAATAATTCATATGAGTGTGTCCGAGAGACCCCGACATGAAAGATAACTGGAGCACCACACCAGTGGTTTCCTGTAACTTTTGTCCAAATTTGTTGTCTAGGGACAGATTTGTATCACTTCTGTCAAATTATCATTTGAACAACTATCAAATGAAACAAAAAGGAGAGCCTGGTTTTGATCCATTGTACAAAGTTTGTCCTCTCATTGACACACCGCGTCAGAAATTCTAAACCTCATATCAAGTTGTAGAAGACATTACAATAGATGAAGGGATGTGTGCATACAGGGGCAGGCTCTACTTCAAACAGTACAACCAAATTGTTATGGTATAAATGTGTATATGTTGTCTGAATCTAAAACTGAGTATGTGTGGAAATTTGAATTTATTTGTGGACAGAACAATGTAGTTACTGAAGTTGTTGTTAGATTGCTTGGTAATTTGGTTGAGACCGTTACTACACAAGCCCTTCATTAGCCATGGAGTTAGAAAATAAACAGGGTTGGTGGGAACCGTCCAGAAAAACCGCATTGGTATGCCTCATGCACTCTATAAACCAGAACTACAGAGAGGAGAACACATTTTCCGCAGGAAGGGGAACATGATGGTGCTCTGCTGGAAGGACAAAAGAGATGTTTACATGCTAAGCACCAGACACAAAGCTGATATGGTAACATACTCTGACAGAAGAGGAAGATTGATGACCAAGCCAGCTGCTGTAGTGAGTTATAACTCTAAGAAGTTCGGTGTGGACCTCACTGATCAATGTATGTCATATGGTGCGTTCAACCATAGGTCTGTGAAATGGTGGCGAAAGTTAGCATTTCACATGATTCTTATGTGTATTTCTAATGCATGCATAATGTACATTCAAGTGAAACCAAAAAAGATACCAATCACAACATTCATGAAGCGAATTGCCAGTGACTTGGCAGTCTTTGAAGAAGACCCTGAAGAAGTTCCTTCCCATTCTGGAGCCAGTTTATCCAAACTTTCAGGGAAACATTTTCCATAGAAAATACCTGTGCCAGAGGGACGAAAATGGAAGCAAAAGAATTGAAAGAGGAAAAGCAAGGACTGGAAAGGCAGGAAGCAAGGACACAACTTGGCAGTGTAGTGTATGCAAAATTGCAGTGTGTATTGAGACATGCTTTTCTCTTTATCATTCCAAAAAGAACTATGTCTTAAAAATTTTGTAACGGCACAAGTGTTACTCCCAAAACGAACACAAATTTGTGTTAATAAGGAACTATATGAACAGAGACTCTCATATATACTGTAAAATCAGAATTTTGTCCAGTTTTTGTTCTTTGTAAAAAAAAAATGGTTGTGTATAAAACCATTTTTGAAAATTTCAAAAATACTGAAAATTTCAAAAATATTGAAAATTTCAAAAATATTGAAAAATGATATTTTAGATACTGTTTTAAAGAGGAAACTGTAAACTTAAAAATGGTGAAAACTTTATTAAACTTTGGTTTCAAGTTTTTTAAATAAAAATTGCTTAAAATAGTAAGTTTTTTTAGAAAGGACAATAATTTTATCCTCAGCACTCAAAGTGTTAACGAATGAAATTTTGCAGCATACAATTACAATACGTACTATCAGAGTTATTTTGTACGTAGATAACATGCTATTTTACAACTAATAAAAATAAATTTTTTATGAAAACTGCTAAAACACAATGAACTACACAAAAACAAAGTATTATATAAAAATTTATCTAATGATATTTACTGACATTTGTTGATCATTTTACTCATTGTGACCGTAGTTTGCATTTCTGTTTACATTAATTTTTCAAAACTTAGTGAAATTTAACTCTCTGATGATAAACTCACCTGCCAGCTCGTCCTTTCCGTTGACGAGAATTTGCCCGGCTGACCCACTCTGCTTGCAATGTTGCCACGTTATTTACAATGTCAAAATTCTTGGACTTCATTTTCCCAGAATCAATCACATAAACTACATCATTGATGGTAATTGATGTCTCAGCAATGTTAGTCGACAGTACAATTTTTCTTATACCTAGCACAACAAAAACTTATATTAAAATACACACACAAATATAACAATGAGATATACAAAAACACCATTCATAAAATTTAAATTTACAAACCAAGAACCAGCATATATTGGAATAATTTTGATGGATAACAAAAGAGTTCACTACAGAGTCATTTACGTGCAGGATGTCCTCCTTAAATAATGTAGCCTTGCTTTAAGTTTTTTCATTATTGTGTACACCTCGGACTCGTGTAGCGCGGATTCAATTACCGCAAACTCACACAACGCGAGAGTAAAAATTACGTATAAGATTCAAATAGTGCAACATAAAAAACACATAACCCAAGGTGAAAATGATTCTAATATCCGTTGCTGTAAACTTGCCGTCACTCGCTCACGTATGTATGCTGCTTGGATGACAGCAAGACAGGCCGGCGTATCAGGCTTCCTGTCCTGTTATCTTTTCAAGAGGGTAATCGCTGAGCATGTGTGCGCATGAAATGCTTATACTCGTGTATAGTGCACACCACAATTTGTGCAACAAGTTCATGGTGAAAAATTTTTTAAGAATGATCAGAAAAAAAGAGGGGGGAATCAATGCCTTGGCTCGTAACAAAAAAAAACGGGAGAAAAGATAACGTTCACATTGGTTAGTGTGATGACGGAGAGGGTGGAGGAGAGCTGTTGGGGTGGGCTTAACTGCCGCCTCTGCAGCTATCTATAAATAGCATGCCAAGGTCACTTGCAGCAGTGCGTGTATGTGTGTGCCTTGCCTGCACGACCACACACGCGCTCTTTCGCTCTCCTGGTGTTTTCCTGCCACTTCCAGCATGTCAAGACAGCAAGCTTGCCTTTTTTATTCATGCGACAATTCTTTCCGGAAAGGGGGGGGGCATCGCCCTTTTCTCATTCTTGCTTTCCCCACGGAACGATCGCTGATCACGAGATGTCACAATTAACTTCTCATATTGCTTCCGCCATCACTCACAAACTCATTTCTGCCACGTCAAATTGCCGAGCAGCATATTTTGTAACCTACAGTTTAAACCTACCTGTGTAAATGTTCGTAAAGTTCTGGCCATCATCAGACTAGGTTTTAACCTGTGTATTGTGTAAACAGTAAGTAACACACTTTTGACACCCGTTAGTTTACAACTATAAACTCCGTTGTCTCCTCCACACTTTGCCAGTCTTTTTTCCACCTAATTCTTTTTCCCATGTATAGTGTGCACCCCTGAATTTTTATCAGTTGTTTTGGAATAAAAGAATGCATTATACACGAGTAAGTATTTTGTTAATCATTAGTCGTGATAGTTAACTTTCAATGTGTTACTGATAGTTGACATTTATTTGTTATGAACAAGAAATGAGTAAAAGAAGTGCAGACTGATAAGGTAATAGCAAACAGGAAGACAGTTTCATTATAAACAAAATTAGAAGTTATCCAGCGCTTTAAAAACCTTGAAGGGAACACTGTATGTGGCAGTGCCTTTAGACGAAACTAATCTACAGTAAGAACCATTTTGAAAAGTAGAAATTATCTCCAGAACTTCTACGGAAGCGAGTGTGCGGAATCGAACACCAATAATGAACATTGTCTTAGTGGTGTTTGGAAGAAGTTATGTCCTTCCTTTAGAGAAGAATTCAGTGGTTTTCAGCCTGCTGAGAAACAGTTAGAAGAAGTAATAGAGTAAAGTACTTGAAATAGGAAAAAAAAACTTAGTTTGTGGAACTCGGTGCAATAGATGTCGACAAACTGATCACTTCACATGATGTGAAACTCACTGAAGAACTCATTGAACAGGATGAGATGAGACGTACAGAGTAAAAATTGGTTACGTTACTGCCCCTGCAGCAAACAAGAACTGACAGCTAAAGACCTGACTATATATACACATATTTATTTATTTATTTTAGCAAAATAAACAAAGCATATATGTTTTTATAAAATAAAGATCCTGATGAAAAAATAAGCTGTACCTTTAAATATGAAATTGGCAAGATGTGTTACGTGTACAGAGAGCCAGAAAGAACAAGTGCTAAAAACAAATGAGGCTTTAAAGTTTTTTGCGCCGGTTCACCACTTCACACAGCAGGCCTCTGTGAACTTAGCTGTAACGGTGTACGTGACACGCGGAGAAGATGCTGACATGCCAGTTACCCCACCCCTCACTCTCAGGGATGTTGACACAACACCCACTGTGTACGAGAGCTAGAGCCTTGATAATGTACCCTTGGCGGAAAAACAAACTTAGTTACATGCACATCAGCAGTGACTGGCTTGTGTGCACTGTTTTGTAAATGTTTTTTATACAAGATTGTTTAATTTCGGAAACATCGTAGAATTTTTAGGGACAAAAGAATAGGCTAAACTGCAATGTGTTTGCCAACACAAGTACATAGTTATGCCTTCTGCTTATTTTGTTCTCAGATGCTTCAGATACTGTTTGGATAAAACGTACCCTGTTCTATTTTTTTCTATGCGTGTCTGACAGCACTGATATGTATTTACACCATTCATTTGTAGGGAAGTGCTTGTTTTGTGGGTATTCTCAAACAACAATGTGAACTTACATTCTTTCCACAGGATTAATTGGAACTTGCGTAGCACGGATTCACATAGCGTGAGCTTTTTCATGGAACACGTTACTCGTGTTATGCGAGTCCGAGGTATACCTAGTTTGAACTCTGATACTGTAATTTACTTAGGCAACCAATTTGTTTACGGTCATCCAAAATTTTAAACACCTGCTCCATGTCTAAGACCAAAAAGCCACTTTGCAAAGTGAAAAGAAGATTTTTGCCACGTCTACATTCTTTCCTACTATGTGATTCACTTTTTTAACCAGAGGCATTTACGAAAATTCGTTCTTGGTCCAGGTGGGGTAAAAGTTCAACCGGAGACATGTAAAAAAAAGTCAGTTTGCATTCAAAAGGAAACCAAACTAATTACTTGCATACATTTGATCAGAGCCTAACTGAACTGCCCATGATGAAGCCTACAAAACACATTCCCAAGAAAACTTATCTAACTTCAGCAAGTTACTTTTCTGAACTGCTTTTTGCATGTCATCTCTTCCTAATATGCACATGGTTAATGAAATAGATACGGACAAAAGCAAAACAGCACTATAAAAACTATGCTGAAAAAGTTTAGGTGAAGCTACAATGTGAATATTAAAAATGTTATGGCAAAGTAAGCCGTGATAAAAAATAGTCAAGCTTCTCAGAAATACATGTAACTTGTTATGTTTGTGAGCAGAAATAAATAGTGCTCAAGTTGCGAAAAGTACTTAGGAAACCAAAGGATTTAAGTTACAGTTGTTTAGAGAAACAATGCATAAGTTTTATTAAAACCATTGGTTCATATTTATGGTATGTTTTTTTACTGTAGTACTATTTTATGAATTCTAAACCAGAGATATTAGCAGACAAAAAAAAAGTCTTGAAAATGATTTATACAATGAGGCCTAATTTTTTAAAATAAAATATTTATTTACAAAAAATTTAAAGCAATAATAAAATAAATTATGTGACAGTTTTACAATATCTGCTTCCATTTCAGATATAAAAAACATAATTCAAAATAACAATGTAAGCAGGAACACATTGCCTTAAACACGGAAACAAAAGGAATGCCCACTTCATGAGAGAAAAAAAAAGTCAGGTGTGTATTAATTACAGAATGAAAACATATTAGTGCTGTTGTATGTGAGGGAGGATTATTTTTAGAGCAATACTATAAGAATTTTTTTGATAACTGACTTTAATTGACTGCATAAACTCTGAAACCCTGGGAATAAATTTCACAGGCACAATAAAAACAAAAATTAACTAGCGCAGTAGTGGTTAAATGACACTGATTCTTACAAGTAGATATAGGTCATTACGGATAAGCTGAGCACTAAAAATTTAACCTTTGAAAAATATCACTAGCGATTACTGCATACAATACAACATTAACTACAGTCTCCTTACTGTTTGTATGGTTGGCGGCGAATAGCCGAATATAGTTCCGTGTATTTTCCTATTTTAATACAACAATACTGAAATAAAATTAACTGAAATTGACATATTGTAATTTCCATGACTAATAAACTTTTTTTTATCAAACTATATAGGTTCCTATCGTCTGCACAACTTAACTTACACACGCAAACATTAAGTGACATGTCCAGAGAAATTAAACATCTCCTGTCGTTAACTGTTACGTGGAGAAAGATACAAATTGGCTTAAAATTGAAATTTAGCAGGGCTTTTTTGAGTGCTTACTTTATTCTGAATCACCTATGAATGTGCCTTGTTTAGAGTACCGTATTTACCAGAAAATAGTTTGAGTTTTTTCCAAATTTGAGAAATTAAAATGCAGGGATCGAACTATAATCGCGGACATCACTGAAATTATGTTTTTGAAGCTGCATGGCAAGTCAATGTTTTTGAAATGACACACCAGTATACATTATGGCCGAGGCCATAGATTGTAAAGTGTTGGCGCTAGCAGTCAGCGCACTCTAATAGACGTATCTTTACTAGCAACTGCAGTTGCAACCTGCTTTGTTTATATTATGCCTTGCCGTAAGAAATTTGTAGCGTAGCATTCGTGAAAAAAGATTCGGTAGAAAGGCGAGGCACTGCAATAAAAATCATAGTGAAACGATCGCAGCGTAATTTCAATGCAAATTTCAACATCATTGTTGCAAATTACTCATTGTAAACGAACAATTGTGACTTGTGATGCAGCACAGGAGTATGACCTCAACGAAGCAAACGTAAGGAACTACCTATTCGATGAGTCAGAAAAATGAAAACAGTTTGCGAAAATCCTTCTGCAGGCGAAAGAATCAAAAATTTCAACAAATTGAAAATCGTGTGGTTGCGTTTATAAAAGAAAAGCGTGATGTTATTACATTGCAGGCTTGGGAAATTGCCGATGCAGAGAACTGAACGTTCCTGCCATGGAATTTAACGCTAATTTTGGCTTGTGTGCGAATGATGCAACGTGTTTCCTTTTGAGGCATTCTACATCTATAGCTCAAAAGATGGCTTTGGAGTAAAATTAGTGACGTTCCAACTTCATGTTACCAAACTGAGAGGGGAAAAAAATTTTTGCTTGGCCAAATGAGCAATGCAGATGAAACTTGTGTCATTTTATAATGCCAAGCAATACCACTGGACACAAAAGTACTAGGTATTGTATTGTTATTTTTTGAAGGTATTTTATAATTTATTTAATGCATTTTTGACTTATATTCAACCAAAAAGTTTTTTTCTCAACTCATAACCTAAAAGTAAGGGGTCTAGTTACATTCAGAGTCAAATTATTTTCGGGTAAATACGGTAGTTTTTATGTAAAATTGCTGTTCTAGTTCCTAACCATGATGTTAGAGCTACGGCGGCCGGGTGATCAGACAATTCGCCTCCCTCCAAGACAATCTGAGTTCAAACCCCAGGGGGCCAGTCTCAGAATTTTTGCAAGTGGGAATGAAGTATGATGATACTGCTGGTCTGTGGGTTTCCTCTGGGATCTCCTGTTTTCTCTGACCTCATTCCGGCACTTCTTCATTGTAGGGTCTCATCCCTAGAGATAGGAATTTTTCGTTTTTGCGAAATAAATGCTATAAAATGCGAAATTACGTTTTTTCTGCTACAAAATGCAAATTACGATTTTTCTGTTACAAAATGCGAAATTAACCATATTTACCAAATAATGCAAAAACCAGATTTTCTTTAGCAGCAAATGCGAAATAAACTGCCACTGTGACAAATTTTCACGCCGCCTGAAGTTCATTGAAATGCCTAGCTGAATGTGATTTGCAATCGGAACATTTTAAAACATCGGCAGCCGGGAGCAGATGCTATGTGAACCGGTCGTGTGAAGACAGCAGTGGCGGGCAGCCGAGCAGCTGCCGCCCGCCAGAGGAAACAGCAGCCGGGCTGTCGGCAACAAGTGGGAGGGAGCCGGAAAGGAGTGGCCTAACACATGACTTCCCCTCGCATCCCTACTCCACATTCTCCAGCCAACCAGAAACAGTGGGCGGGTCCAACAACTTCCAGCGTTCCGCCGTCCCCTCCAAGACCATAGTCATCGCTCGCTCTCCCCCCCCCCTCCAACCAAACCATAGTGGTTTTCCTTTGTCCTCTCATAACAAAGACTGTCTTGTTCACGCGCTCTCCCCCTCCCTCTTGACCCACTGCTCCTTCCCGCTGTTCTTACATCCACCACGGCTTTGTTATTTTCTACACAATCTTCACCCGGGCCTTTCTAAACTAAATAATAAAGGAAAGCTTTGTGTTCTGTTAGTTCTGTTCAGTGACGCTTCAAAGAAAAGTTGTTTTCATTTTACGAGTAATATTTTATGTGAGCATGGTCGTGAAAGACAGGGGGTCTATAAAATGGGTAGAAACAGCATTTCCACCCAGCAGCGAGTTAGTGAATACAAAAATGAACAGTTTTATCAAAGTGATAGAGACATAATAATGTGCAAGTTATGCAACCGCCGTGTGGAATGGAAAAAAAAAAAAGACACGCTTGAAAAACATGTTAAATCAGATAGCCACCAGGCTGCAAAGAAGATTTTCCTATCACAGACAGATGAGGAAAAGAAAGCTGTGAAACGTCAAACATCAGTGCCCAGTGTCTTTGAAACACAGAAAAAAGCAAAAACTGAAAAAAATATTTTTATTCAAGATACAGTGCAAATGTGTTTGCAATCAAACATTCCAATCCACAAACTGGATCATCCAGCTGTTAGAGAATATTTTACAAAGTAAGTATTTTTGG
>PNEQ01106596.1:0-50736 GCA_003012365.1 Medauroidea extradentata
CTTCCAAGGTCACACGCATTCCACGTACACCACATTCATAAAGTAGCGCGTTAACTATGTGCTGCGCACACTGCGCTGAACAAAAAAAAGTACCATGCGACGATTATGAGAAAAAAAATTTTTAATTCAAATTGACACTTGAAACTATTGGTGCGACGATTATGCGATAGCGACGATTATGCGATAAAACACGGTAGAAAACTACCCTGCTATGTTTTCCCCATTTGTAATTTAAACATTTTTTGGGTCCCTTGAGAAACATAACAGTTCTATTGTATTATATAACTATAGGTTTCTTGAAGCCAAATTGTGAAAATTAACCAATAGCAATCTTAGACAATAGTTTTAGCAAACGTTTTAAACAACATTGTTTCCAGTGTTACGAACTTCTGAAGCACAAACTCTGGCGCCGGAACCTCGTGTATTTAACTGTGGCTCAAGAGATCACTTGTAACGAATTAGTAATTCTGGGTAAATATTTACTTATAAAGTAGGATTAGTAGTATTTTGGTTTTAGATATTTTTTCTGCTGAACTGTTCTCTTTTTCCGTGGAATATGAGAAATTGCAGGTAGAAGCAGATGATTTTAGGGAATTTTAAAAGAATATTTAGAGATATATGTGATATGTTATTGTGGTACTAATCCCCTGATGGTGAATACATGTGTGGTTTGTTTATTAGCTATGCATGTTATGAGATGGGGTACATAGACAGCCATATAAAACACCTGGACTGAGTTTAATGCAGTTCATGATACCTGAATATGGGTACAGTTCCATCTGCACTAATCTGCAGTTTGAGTGCTTCGTAAGACTGCATCAACATAGGTTACTGCTTGCAGAGCTTATGGCGAGCAATTAAACTGATGATTGTGACTGAAAGATATCGATGTTGCCAACGTGAATACAGTGATCAAATAGCGTTCAAGAAAATAGATTGCGCTAGCAGCAGCAATTTTCTTACCGCCATCTTAAATTTATTGTGCCGTGAGCGCAAGCATATAGTCTATCTCATGAAAGAATTCCACATTTTGACAGTTCACTTCTGAGATGTGTGTCTGTAAACAGGATTGTGGAGGCCGTGCTTTTCCAGGAAGCCATGTAGGTTTGAAGCTCCAAACAATGGAACAGCCAGGCAAATTTCTCTGAAGAGAAATGTCAAAATATGGAATTCTTTCATGAGACAGACTACATGTGATCAGTCATTCTCCTATGGCTTTGCACATGATCACCAAACCTCATTGTGCTGTTTCTTCTTTGTTCTGTACGCAAACCTGTTTATATGTCCTTTCTTCGTTATATCTGACTCTGAAATCTCGTGTTTTTATTGTCTTCGGATGGGGAAAACTTGGGCGAAAAACTTAAACAGCGGGAAAAATTAAATTTTGTTGTGATGTACGAGAAAATTTAACATTGCACTAAATGGCAAGTGGGACCTGAAGAAAAAAGTGCAATTCACTGGAAAACTTAAATAACGGTAACGTAAATATGAGGTTTCGCTGTATCTTCATTATTTTGTAACAGGAAACAGCTGAAGAAAATTATTTATGGGAGACCACAGTGGTCACAACTAGGGTTCTTAAATTTCCAGAAAAATTGGTGATGGGAAAAAACAGGGAAGAATCTGGTTTTTTTTCCTGGAAATGTTGGAATAAATTCCTTAAAAATCATTTTGAAAGTACAGTGGAACCTCGTTGCATCGTGCCTGTTTCTAGTGTTTTCCCGGATCTATCAATCATTTTTAACGGTCCCGACAATTTGCCTATATAAACAATGTTAAATAAATCCACATGGATTGTTCATATATTCTTAAGTTTCCCGCATTAAACGTTCAGACATTTTCGCCAACAACAAAAAAAGTAAACTTGCATTTTACGTTTTCATACCATGCTCGTAGACCTATACACTTCTCGAAACAGGTGTAAACAACGTATCATTACCGCACTATTGTCAAAAATACAAACGCGATATGTTTGTTTGGTAACTAAATTTCACCATTATTGTTTCAAATATTTTTGGCAACCATTCATCTTATTTTAAGAAAGGATTTACGTACTGTAGGTTGTGTATACACACAGACATTGCCATATTTTTGTTAAAAGAACAACAAACATGTTGTCACCAACAGAAAAACGTAATTTTTTTTATAGAGGAAATATTTTTTTCAGTTGATAATTTTTAATGGATTTCGAACACAGTGTACAAATTCATTTTGCTGTATTGTAAATGTGTGCTTTTATTTTCGCATTTCAGTAAAGTGTGAATAAATTGCAGTAACATCAAGAATTTTGGGAATTTTCTTCCGCCATTTGGTGCACTTCCGAGTAAAGCCGAAAGCAACCAAGCGCCGTTTCGCATTGTAAATACGTATCTTGTTCTTGTTACGTTTTCCGTTTAGATAGCAACAGTTTCTTAATTTTGTTAACAAGTGGAGTGCGCTATTTTTATTTTAAGGCTTGTAAAATGTATATATATATTATTGCTGTAACAATGTCACTGCCTTCAAAATCTGTTCGCTTACTTGAAGAATGCCTTGAAATAATAAAGGAGGTAGAGAAATGTCCCGGTGAAAAGCATGCTGACATTGCCAAATATTTCGGATTGCCACCTTTGACGTTAAACTAGACGCCGGTAATACAAATGAGCTACGACCATATTCAATACACACATATTTGAAGTGCAAATTTTCATGTGATGGACATATTAAAAATAATTTTTGGGGTTATGTTTTTAGTTTTTTAGGGGGGGAGTGGGGTTGTTGTGCGTTTCCCACACATTTTGTTCTCGCATGCATAGTTTTTTCTCATTGGTCCCTTGAAAAACTATGGATAGAGGTTTTGCATCTGGTTTTTACAATGTACAGAATACTGTATTTATGCAAATATAACAGCCCCTTTTTTGCCAAAAAATAAAATCCATATCTTGGGAGGCTGTTATATACAATATAATTATAAAAAAATTTTCATCTGAAATTAATGTACTTTTAACTGGTTATTATTTTCAGCTAAAACATATCAAATTATAAGTAAATAGGTTGCAACAGATATGAAAAGTCATACCATTTATTGTAATAAATATACATTTTATCAAACATAATAACAAAGCATCTACTCACGTAAACAATTGTGGCAGCCGCCATATTTCAAGTTGTCAACACAAAAATAAAAAAAAGTTCTCCTTTGGAGTCGTTATATGGTAAAAAACTATGAAAACACTTTTTTTTTTTCACTATCCAAATACCTATTTACAGACAATTCAAAATACCCTGCTAGAAAAAAAACGTGTTCTGATTATTACAGTATTACAAATCGTCAATTTTTAGTGCTGGCAGAATCTCTGTCTGAAGGCGTGTCTTGGAACATCATGCAGCATTTCGTTCTCTGTGCCGTCCGAGTTGGATGAAATGCCGGTCACCTTGAAACTTTTGGCAATAATTTCCTGCGAAATGGATCACCACGCCACCAAAATCCACGAACACACTGTTGGTAGTGGAGCACGCTTCATCCTTCCAGTCGGTGTGAGGTTGTGTTCAGCTGTTGTCATCCCACGTGTTATATTGGCGCCTGAATTCCACCTTGAATGGCCTGTTCACGGCGACATCCAACCGCTGCAAAACCTTTATCATGTCTTCCGGGATGACAAGATCACGGTCTTCATTTACGCACTGCTTCACAGTTGTGTGGCCGTGAAAACTGTCCAGCACTAACATGGCACGCTTTCGCAGTTAAGCACCAGGTCGACGTTTCCATACACACTTCAGCCGGTCCAGAACAAGTTCGTTTGTCATCCAACCCTTTTCTTGCGCCCTTACTATGATTCCTGGTGGAAACACTCCCTTCAGTAATGTTTCCCGCTTGAATATTACGTATGGCGGAAGTTTTCGGCCGTCTGCTGTAATAGCCAGCATAACCGTGCAATGTTTGTCAGCGCCTGTAGTTTTAACAGGAACCGACCTTTTTCCTACCAGTGAAACTAGTTGATTCAGGCATGTCGAACCACATCAGTGTCTGATTGGCGTTTCCGATTTGTGATAAAAGATAGTCCTCTTTTTTCGTAGCGCAATTATGTACCACTGAAAAGTTAGCAGCTTTGCTTCATATTCCTCTGGCATTTTTTGTGCCAATGTTCTGCGGCGAATAGACAAGTTTTTTCTGTTCATAAATAGAAAAGTTTTTTCTGTTCATAACCCTTCTTACCCAACCGTAACTAGCTCTGAAGTTCACGTGCTCAATGTTGAGGCAACGTGCGATATTGCTTGCTAGTAACTGTAGCATTTTTGTAGATACAGAATAACCGTCTTTTTTTAAATTGGTCACGTACTCAAGGTGTTCTTCCACTTCTGGATACGCACATTTGTTTTTAGGTACCAGCTGAAGTCTCCTTGTTTCTACACCACTCGCGCATTAATAGAAAAATGTCTTGCAGATACACATATTTTCTTCCGCATACCGCACAACTTTCAACTTAAAAGAAGCTGTGTAACTGGCCTTAATTTTACCCATTTTCAAGCAATGTACATATACAATAGAAGGTTGACCTCGTGTTTACTACTGGATAACTAAAAAAACTTCCGGCTTCCGCGGAGTTACAGCGTCACTGTCGTAAAAATAACTTGGGCGAGTCCATTCGTTTCTACTCTTGGGTGGTGGTGGGTTAATGGACGTTGTGGGAAATTTGTTTTTGCCGCGGGTGTTATAGACGGATATTTGATTTTTTCAATATTTAAAATTCAAAATTAAGGGTGCTGTTATACACAGGCTGGTGTTATATTAGCGTAAATACGGTAAGTTCATTTCTTATGCTACGGAAATAAAATCAAAAAGACTTGGTGTGGTTATTAAGAAAACAACTGGGGCTACGTTGCAGTTGCCTGTATATTTGTATGAAATTGTCAAACATTTTCAATGTGGAAGGATAAAAATATTCAGTGTTGATGTCATAATTGCAGTGTTTGATAATGTCAAGACTTCCTTCCATTAAAAAGCACCACCTTCAATTTCTTTATTTGTTGGTGGACGTCACATGGAAGGAGAGTATATTCAGTCTTTGTGGGTGAGGTGCAGGTTGGCATTGGCCTGTTGCTTCAATAAAGGCTGGCACACTTTATCTTACTGCTGTGTGAATTGAATATACTAGAACGCTATCATAACATTTCAGTATACCTGGGGGAAAGTCACGTGCATGAATCAGTAATTTTACTAAATTAATTTCAAATTTCACCGTATTAATATCACTTGATAATACATTTGTAACAAGTAAATATAATAATTACTAGTGCGTGTGAGAATTGCATGCTGTTTGAGTTGGCAGTTTCCATGCCCATTTTCTGTTAGCATTTCTGCTTCCATGGGAATCACATTCTAGCGCCCTCCCAAGGGGTCTATATTTGGGTGTAATTGATTCTGTATCTGAAGTATGTATTGCCCAGAAACATTAGAATATACTCTACTTTTCTGTTAGCAGTTCCAATCGCTTTCTACCCATTCACTCCTATGGCCAATCCCAGCCACTTTTGTGTTGGTCGTGTAACCTTAATATTTCCAGACTAATTCTATTCAAAATTGTGTCATGACAATATACCAGAAAACTAATTCTTTTTCAAAGCATTCCTAGAACACCATGACCACAATTTTTGTTTCTACAACAGAGATGTATTACACCATATCCATTTGTTTCTCATTCTGTTTAGCTAAATCAGTCAATTTTGTTTACAATGGAAGTTTATCACTGTGGGTATCATGTGAATGAGTTGAGACAATCCACAAATTTCTGCTATAGCGACCACAATGAATCTGTCATCTTTATTACCCATGGGTATGACCGAAGGTAGCAGAAATTAGGACTTAATCGACAAGACATGCCAAGTGTGAGATTGCAGTTGTGGAAATGCAGTTGCATCTCGCAATGCTGTCGTGGCTTGCTCAGCCTCTGTTGTTACGGAGATTATCTTATTGTACAAAAGTGAATGCAGCTTGTTGAGTGCACAGCATTGCTTTCGTGCATCTTGTTTTAGTGATAACAAACATCGCTGCATAATCAGCTTGGAATTCACTACTTATAAATCTAAGTGGATAACAAGGTTATTTCTGCTTACAATCATAACCTAATTCAATGGATTTAAAGTACTGTATCAGATAGTTGATACTTTTACCTCTGTCTGTTATACAGTGGAATCCCTGAATTACACCCTTGATTCTACACTTTCCTGCCATTTACACTGTTTGTATTTGGTCCCATTTAATGATTTTACATTATAACCTTCCCTCAGATTACACTTTCCTGCATTTTACTCCATTTTTTACTGGTCCCTTGAGAAATGTAACTCAGGGGTTCCACTGTATTACTTTGTTAGCCTAGCTGCCTATTTCCTGCCATTCTTATATTTTTTAATAGATTTTACAATTTTTGTGGATATTCAAATGTTAAAAAGTGTATACAGAAAAGAACTGTCATTAAGATATTTTCACCATTCAATAATAAAATATTTACATTTTATATGTGACATCACTTTCGTGGTCATAGATATACTGCTGCAGATATAATCATTTATCGTATATTTTACACTAAGCGTAGCTATGCTAATGGGTCATCTCAATATACAAGATAGCAGCAGTGACTAGCTGCTGGTTACTGTGCTTATATCTATGAAACAGTGTTTAATGCTGTTTATTCTTTACGTTTGATGCTTGCTGCAGTGAAGTTAATAATTAAGTAAAGAAACTAAATATATTGTAGGTATTGGTCACTAACAGTGGGAACACAAATTAAAATGCCCAAGGCATGGGAAAACATAATTTTCAGCTGTTGTAGTCTGCAATTATGAATTTAATATCTGGCCAAAGTGCAGATCCAGGGTATTCGTTAGGATGAAATTACAACTGGTCATGCTGGAACTTTACGCACAGCTAGTAGTGTTACATTTTATTAATTTAACACTTTTGTAAGTACAAGAGGCCATGAGTGGTTGGTGCGAGTGTCCTCTGGACAAGATTTTTTTTATTTCTGATCCTTTTATTTGCTACTGTACAGTATTCCCGATTTAACAAAGTCTGGAATACGAAAAGAGCGATTTAACCAAAGGATTTTTGGAACCTTCAACAAAAAATGTATTAAATAACTTATTACATGTAATTGTAAGTTAAGTCCTTTAAAAATACTAGCACCGAATGCCGTATATACTTATTTCTCCGTTGAAGAGCTTAAACCATCTGTCGAGAAACAATAAATTAGTCTGCGAAACGTTGTGACCACGCGTCCACGAAGAAATGTGTTCGTCCTATGTGTGTGTGTGTTTCTATCTGCGAGTACCATCCTGTGAATACTTGTGCACAATTCTTTCTGTTTTAATTGTAAACAATAAAAAAGTTACAATTCGTTAAAAGCTTTGGCTGCGGGAGTGATTTTGAGGTTACCGTAAACGTAAATAATTTGTTTCTCTGATGCTAAAACAGCTAGAGTGCAAACCAACATAAGTTTGTTTCAAGAGCGCGGCTGCATACAAGCTACAATAGCCGCCACCGCGCATATTTAATTATTTTACCGTTGTCTCGCAAATATTTAATTCAGTTTTCTTTTTAAAAAATTTTAAATTTTTCATGGTATTTTTCTTAATTTTGTTGGTGAAGCGGGCCAGAGAGAGACGGAGATATTGACGGCATGGCTGTGTTAATCACTTCTCATGTGTTGATGGTGTGCGCAAGGACGGCCTAACTCACCATGCGCACGCTCACCAAGCGTTCCTCTGGAAGGTTTTTTAGTCATTTTTTTTCTTTCACAGCTGTGGCTTACCTATTGCAGTAAATAGATTTTGTTTTGAGTCAATATACGTGTTTAAAATAATGTTAAATTTCGATGAAACTTGTCCGAGGATTTAACTTTTTTTTCATGGTGGGGTGTGAAATCTGATTTAACAAAACATTGATTTAGAGTAAACATTTTCGGGTCCCATGGCATTTCGTTAAATTGGGATTCTGAATATGTTCAGAATTTCTATAAGAGTGTTCTAAAAATGTTTCCAAATGTGAAACATGTAAGAATTCACTGTTATTTTATCAGAAATATTTTAAAAAGTGAGTAGTCTGTATGCATTAGCATTGCATTGTTTCCTGCGTGAGTACTCAGCACTTGTTTACAAAGACAATTCTGTTTTTTTATTCTTAAACATAACAGGAGACTTAAGAAGGAAAAAGCAGTACCATATAGCTGTATGAACAGGTACAAAATAACATATTTCTTAAGAATGTCAAAGGTTACAAATTACTACTACATTTTGATGCTTCTATTAATAAAGCAAAGTGGATTTCTATATTTTCTTGTATATGCATTAACAAATGTAATCTTAATTAAAAGGAACACTTAACACCATTTTCACACTCCTAATTACTGAGTTTTAATTTTACACTACCTAACGTACCGTATTTGCGTAGGTACCTATGTAAGCTGCACGTCCCCCTTTTTTTTCAATAACAAGTTAAGATTTTTTTAATTCTAAAAAGAAAATTAGAATTTATCGTAAACTTCAGATTGTCACTGGCAAGCAAATTTGAGGCTAAAATTTTGAACCAAACACGAACTTGTAGATTAAGTTCGGTTCGGAGGAGAAATACTACAAAGTCAAAAAAAGTATAAAACGTTAAGTTTGGTTCGAAAGTCTGCAAACTATAAGTAATCAACACTATACAAACTCGCATTAAAAACATATCACACATAACATTCAAGTACGTAACAATACATGATCATATTGTTTACTGTTTCCAGCATTTCCTTTGAAAAGTCTATACTGTACGGAGTAGGGTGATTGATAGTGTGACGATTGATGGAATCGCCACACCTGCGTGCACAATTTTTGTTCCATTTGTGTAATGCATGCCTGGTGCCATACAGTGTATTTATGGAATCACTACTACCGTATATTTTCATACGAAAATGTAATGTCACTTCAACTCAAATCTTGACTTTTATCTGAAATTTATTGCTTCTAGTTAGTCATGGTAAGTTGTGCGGTACTGAAAATTGTGTGGTATACAAGTTAAAATATTTAGAAATAAATAAATGGACAGCATACTGCACAGGTTGGTGTTTTGATGTTTACATATTATATAATAACAGCTTTCATGGTTGTCAGGAGACAAGTTACCAGTATGCCCTGTTTCTGTACGATTCTTGTAAATCGTACGATTTTCAAGCTTTCCATTTTTTTCCCCGTTTGGTTAATTCATAAAGAAATCTGGTACTGAGATCCCATAATTTCAGTACAGAACATGTGAAATGTAGATCTGGCTTACAGTGTTGTATGTAATAAATGAAACTGTAATATTGTAGTTTCGGGAACTAGCGTGCTTTATTTATAGCCATTGTACTATATTATTCACACATCGTACGAACGTAACCCGAACTTCGCCGAACACACCCGTTCGATTGTAGTTGTCTTACTGGCTAATGGCTGTTGTGACTTGTGCAAACAACTCACGAGACTTAATTTGAAGTGGCTTTCCAATGTACCATTTCTGTGTAGTAATTGCTCAAGAACACGCATCAAATCTTGTGAATTGCAGAAACCAAAACTACTTCTAGGTTTGTTCAGATTTATATGAATGTTAAAATTATGAGCAGTATTTATTTTGGTTCAACAAAGTAAGTCTGCTGTAAAATACGTTCAGTAATTTTCTTGTTAAGTTGGTTTTTGTTTTCTCTATACTTGCGCTAGGGAGGTTATGCAATTAGAGCCATGAACACAACATAAGAATAGTAGTAAAAAAATTTGGCTAATTTTATTAATTATTCAGCATGTTTAAAATTTATTTTGCATACAATATATTGACATGTTAAGTGTAATATTTTATTTAAAAAATAGCCAAAGTGTTTTTGTTCAATGGCATTTACATGTACACAACACGTGAAATGCCATAATTCATTTACACACAGTTGTACTATTTCTGAATCCTTGGTTGGCTGCTATGTATTGATACCAATGATGTTTGCAGGAGTGTCGGTCACCACCAGCTGTAATTGCAGCTAGTGCCTGTTTGGAAAGAGATGCAACGGAAGGTTATTTGGTGATGGAAGAGTTCATCATGTAAGCTGGACTAGATGTTCCCAGAATGTTACAGCCTGTGGACCAAGTGAGATGGGAGGCATTTTGCAACAGCTGTCTGTTGTCAAGATGTTTGTAGTGTAGTTGCTGAATATTGTTTTGTTTATTTCAAAGTGTAAAATTTATTATAAAAATCTGGAATTCTGTTTTCATGACCACTATACTAAGAAATAAATTTAAATGTGTATTCGGTCTCAATATTTATTTATCTATTATCAGATGTATGTATTGTGGTACCTAAGGACCGTAATGGTGACTTGCGAAATTTGGCGTAATTTACATTTTTCTGCAAATTTCAGTATAATTTCATTAAAAGGATGTTTCACATTAATCCAGATGCCCTGGTGGATGTTTTTGTGACACAATCGTTGAAGTGGGATACATTTTTCTATAGGTATTTCTGGATTTATTGGTTTGCTGTATTTGTTTTAATCTGAGCATGTCATTTTCATAGATTTTGACCTGTTTCGTTAACATTTAAAGGTTTTTAATAACGGACTGAATAACATGTTTTTCACTCATTCAGCCACATAGAAAGCTGAATATTTGCATTTTATGGATGGTGGACATTCACGTTGATAAATTAATTCAACGTATTTGCAGTTGAAGCATATGGGCTCGTGCATGACCATAGTCTCGTGGTACTGCAATCACAATATAGGTACTGTGTTGACAAGTTGATGGCCAAGTGACGGTAGTGGCAGCAAAAGGTTCGAAGTACCAAGTTGCATTTCATATTGTATCTCTAAAAACTCCAAGACTTAAGTGAAAACTCAGGATAAATACTTTTCAACATCAAAGAGACTATTCTGCTAACGCAAATAAATAATTTTAATTTGCACAGTTAAGTATCAGGCATACATTGTGAACATAAATTATTAATGTGGCTAAATCAAGACTTTTTGGTTCAATTCTGATAGTACTACAAGCAATTTTTTTCTACTTCAACCATTTTTTTTCGCAACTTGACACTAGTCTTTAATGCCTAATTTTTTAACTGCTTTTAACTTTTCTTAAACACCAAAATAAGCCAATTTTTGTTCATTGACTTTAGGAATCCTTAGTGGTGCCCATAATTTTGAAACTTCTGGTGTGACAACATATCGGGGCTAGTACCGTATTTGCCGGCATAAAGGATGACCACAGAGTCAAGGCTTTGAAGTTAATAAGTCTTGGCATTCTTTTTTGTTTAATTATTGGCTGAAGAATATTTTATTTTACCAGAAACTTAAATTTTTTTAATGATTTTACTCAGATATATGTAATATATTATATAAATAATAGGAAAGACACATCATGGGCTACTACTGGCCGCCAGATATGCCACGGAAATGTATTTTGCTGGTAACACTTGGCCAGCGACAATTGGCTGCTGCCTGCCATGTGCTACTGGAATACTTTGACTAAAGCCTGCTGCTGTATGCTACATGGCAACACTAGGCTACAGCAGTGCACTTGCTGTTGCCTGCAAGCCACTACTAAAGTTGCATGGTACAAATACTTCTAGATCCTTGTTTTCTCTACCCAAGAGTTGCATGCTGGATGCCCCTGGACTACTCCGATCATTTGGAATCGTGCTCAAACAGGGAAAAAAAGGTAAATAACAAAAAATGTTAACTTAGGGGGGCATTGGAGGGTTAGGAAAGGTAAATAATAGGGGTTAAATCCTAAACAAGAAGTAGGTTTCAGAAAATAGATCTGTTCTTCACTCAGACTGAGTACTACACTTAAAACAATTTGGGGGGAGCGGGTGACTAGCTGTAGGTCGTCTTTAATTCCACTTCCTCCTGACTTCTTAAGAAAAAAATATTCAGCGTAAACCTTATTCAATAAATACTCACTTGGCTTTACTGGGAGAGGAAAAATAAACAATTTTCAGGCAAGTCCCAGTATCCGCGAATTATAAATGTAGTCAAAAATGTCACACAATATATCCAAATAAAACATTACCATTTAAAGACTACAAGTGTAACTGTTCTTATCAAAACAAATAACTAGAGGTAGGTCCAAGTAACCTACACTCTATAAAAACTACTTAGTCTTCAAATTTCAAAGTGAACCAAACTGAATACACAAACATATAAAAGGAATAAGTTAGTAGATTCATAATTTTTCAAACAAATAACTAGTGACATGGGATGCTCTCAAAAATTAAGTTAAAACCTTAATTGGCGTAGGAGAATTAAAAAAGTAAAGCTGAGCCAGCTGGCATCTTAAATACAATTTGTTTGGTGTTTTGTACCAGAATTTTCAGTGGTTCCCGCCAGTGTTGCCAGACCAATAGTTTCCCTAATGTTTTCAAGTTTCCATAGTGGTAAAAAATTACTCTTGTGGTGTTTCTTGTGTATTTGCAAAGTGTCGTAAATTTTAATGAATTTTTAGTTAACGTGTGTTTTTAACAGTTGTCTTTTTCCGCAAGAGGTACTAGTAGAAATTGAAGTCTTGGACTTGGCAACATAGGATTCTCAGTTCGCTTTTGTTCTTGCGGCATGCTGATATGTTCGTAATCGTCGGTTTATTGTTTACTTGGCGTGGCGTGAATATTTTTTCTATGGTTCGTGCGAGTATTTTTATCTTATGTCTCAAGTCCGTGGATTTACATTTAAATTGTATTTTATCTACCGTACCGCACAATGGCGAAACACGTCTGAACTTTTTGGCTTGTGCAGTGACAAAGGTGTGTTAAGCCCAGTACACACGGGCATCTTTCTTGTACAAGAAGGTGAACACTCTTGTTCACCTAGACTTGTAGGAAACTTGTATCATGTGAACGGCCACAGAGCATACTAGTAACTAGCATACAATGACTTGTATACTAGCATGTGCGGGATAGGGACGGTTGTATTTTTCAATATCTCGCTTGTACAAATCGAATATAAACTAACCATTTTTATGCACGTGCAAGTGTTAAACAAAACAGCTTACAAATATGAAGCATTTTTAGTGTCATAGCTGAACAAAAGATGCTATTAAAGGAATATTTGTTGATCGTGCGTCATGTCACTTTACGTCTGGATATAATTAACTAAAGACAATAATTCTCCATCTTTACATTTTGAAGCTTATTTTCTGTGCAGGTACATTAGGTATTGCACTTATTCTTATTACCTCCAATACTCTAAATGCACCCTTAAAATATGTATCCAAAATGTTATTGGTGTACACCTGATTGTACAAGAAAGTTGGCCGTGTGAACTAAACAATCAGTTTGGTAGGATACTAGCCAGTGTTCTCTTTCTTGTACACATTTGATGCTCACTTTCATGTACAAGAAAGATACCTGTGTGTACTGGGCTTTAAATAGTTACAGCGTGACGTGAGCTCTGGAATTCTATGTATGTGTGTTATTTCCACAACGTAACTTTAATCAACATGGGCCGGCGTTCCGTTTATGAGCCACATTGAAGGCAGAAAACCTTTAGACTGGGAGTTTAAACTGTGAATGTAGACTTAGGTGTTTTTTTTTTTCCCCCTTTCCTTTCTTCCCCGAATCTGTACTATGTGAAACATTTTCAGATTAGTGTCACAGCAAAGAAACTTCAGTTACAGCAAGATAATTTAGGTTTTTACATCACATTTGGTCTTGCGTCGTATTTCATAGATGAATTGAGTTAATTGCTATAGGGGAAGAAAGTTGTATTTTGTTTCCACGAATCATTGAACAGTTTCTCAAAGTATCACTGCTCATCATGTACTGGCCGAACTATTGATTTTAGACATGTAGTTTATTATGAAAATGTTTCTACAGACATAAGTAGTCCTACGTAATTTTTTTGCTAGGTTAATTGGGTTTAAGTTGTTCTCGGTTATGTTAGTTTACATTAAACTAGGTTACAAACTTTAAATTTGTTCCCTAACCTAAATTAGGCAACCTAAGAAAACATTTTACTTAAGGCTTTGAGACATTAGAAGTAGTCCTACACAAAATATTTTTTACCAGGCCTAACAACCTAACTTAACCTAACAAAATTGTTTTTTACGTAGCACTACTTATAACGTCCCTGAATTTTATAAATAAACGATATGTCTAAAATCAGTAGTTTGGCTTGTATACGATAAGTAGCGATTCTTAATATTTACCCAAAAAAAATTTGTCAAGGTTATACAACCTGGTTAATTTTATTGATATTTTGTTGGTCAGGGAAAGAAGAGCAGCTGACCTGGGAAAGTCAGGGAGTTCTTTTTTAAGGTTTTGCTAGCTACCCTGTTTGGCAATCAAATGATGCTTGCAAGCGCATCATGTACCACCCGCCTACTCACCATCTCCATGTTCACAGCTGGTGTGCACGGCATTTCTAAACTGCGCATAGTCTGTCCTAGCTGGCAAAACAAAAAGTATCAACTGACCTGCCAACCTACTTTGCTGTACCAGGGTGTCCACTGACAGGGAAAAGTCAGGGAATTTCATCTTACAGGGAAAAGTCAGGGAGTTTTCATTTGGGTCAGGGGAAAATGATACAAAACAGCCCAGAATAATATTTTTGTAGTACTGAATAGTTGAATTATCACAATTTAGTTATCACGGTAAATTTATTTGTAAGCACTTCTGGTTACATTCACTGCTGGGAAACGTGATTTAATTTTTTTTTATATAAAATTGTTTTTCTTATTATATTCAACATATTGAGTCACAGTATAGATTCAAATGCATGTATCCAATTCTTTTAATGTTGTTCCATTAAAGCTATTTATTTCAAATGTGCTGTGTTGATGTAAAATTATGGAATCAAAAGATACCAATTCAGCCAAGAAGTTAGGGCAGCTTGTAACATTTTGGGTCTTGAGCACCGATGAGGGTGAAGGAAGTTGGGAATAACCAGGATTAAGATTGAGATTAACCAGGGTTAAGATAAGAAATATCCTTGAGAAATCTCACCAAAGTCCCAGCATTATTTTCACAAGCAAAATTCAGGAGTGACCGGTTACTGTGAAGCGATCACACTAGCCATTTGGGCGATTCAGGCCTTAAAAAGTTGCAGTTTTGCCGATAATAAGTCAGGGAAAATTAACAGATATTACCTGGAAAACGGGGAATTCCAAAACTGAATATCAGTGGACTTCCTGGGTACGAACATGATGCAGCATGTCATTAGTCTGAGTGGAGGTCCTGCAACTATAGAAGTATTTTGTCAATAGATTCACATAATGAAAGTCTATTTTAACATTTCATTAAAAAGACATTGCATGCAACAAAACATTTCATGCACTTGCTACAAGTTTTGCAAAGGTTAGTTCACAGGAAAAAGTAGTTTTACAATTATGTGTTTATTTCACATGTATTTATTGTAAAAATTATTAGTAAAAATGATACATTTCAAATGCAGTTTAGTGGTGTACAGTTTTTTTTTAAGGAGTTTCTGAAATATCTTATTTAGTCATGCAAGCTGATTTAGTGTCAGATTTTGTTATGATAAGATTGCTGCAGACAAATTAAATAGTGGTTAGATCCTTTGGTTTTTAAACCAACCAGAATGGACTTACTATTTTACCAACTCTCTTTTATTGAAAAAAAAAAATACAGTTTATGGTTAAGGAAGGAGTGTTAGTAAAATTATCACAATTCGATGCTTATCATCACTATTATGCATTTTCTACCCACATGCTGCTTTTTATTGCTCAGTTCTTATTACTGTGTATGTTTTATCTGTGTTAATGTATAGTGCTGTTCGTGCACTACCGGTAATATTTTGAAACCAAAAAATTACAAAATTTTTGTACTACTGTAAATACTTTAGGAATACACAAATTAAAGATTTATATGGGGTTAAAGATGCACAAAAGTACCCACATTTCTCAGTGATAAGTCAAGAAACTACTTCAGACACACTTTTACTGAGTACTAATACAGTATACTCCCGATTATCCGTGTGTGGATTATCCGATTTGCGGATTATCCACGCAAAATGTTTCCCAACGTGTTATACCTGCAACTGTATTATGAAAGTCTTGAAGATTCTAGTATTTTTTCAGCAGGCATATGAATGGATTAACAAAATTTACCTGCATGTTGCTCATGAATGGATTGAGATATACCCCGATAAGTAAGATATTTGTGATTTTTTATATTTGTGTTTTTAGATTATTAGTGCATACCTCCTATTCATTAATGTTAATAATTGAGTCTACTGTATTTATTTGACCTTTTTATTGCAGGAATGGATTTGACCTTTCTTTCTGATAGCTAAGAAAAGGTAAAAGTCATTATCCGCGATTTTGGATTAGACGAGGCATCGGCCCCCTCCATTAGCGCGGATAATCGGGAATGGACTGTATACTAATTTTTGAACAGCATATCACTGTCAGGAAATAATGATTAATGTTTGCAAATTTGTCTTCTTATGTTTCTAATGCCTGCAGAATTACTGTAAATGTTAAATTGTATTAATCTTTGCATTCTATTTTAAGACTAGCACAGAATATAATTAAAAACATCTTTAAGGAGTCTTATTAAGCATTGGAAGACTTGTTGAAATAACACAGAATAGTAACTCTAAATAAATACCAGCAACAAAAATGTATTAAGATTCGGTTGAAACAAAAATGTCGTCTTTGTCTACAATAACTACGAATTAATAATTTAAAAAATTGTCTTTGCTCTTTAGTGAAAACAATAATTAACATGTTTATGATGCACCATGAGGACACTGCCTTACATGCAAATAACATAACAAACCAAAATTTTGGTAGGCATGAGTACAGTGAAATTTCATAAGAAGTACATGAGAGAAGTTGCAATTTTATGCTTCAAATTGAAATTGAAAATATGTATGTAATTTAATTTAAAGAACTTCGTGAGGTTTCACTGTACATATAATTAGGTACAAAACTATGAAATATTAATAAAAATACAATAACTTAACACTTTCTGTTATAAAAATCATTGTTGAATTACTACTGTTTCTTTCAGATGATTCACACTTCATTTAGCACCATGTTTATACAATTAAGCTATGTTTTAACAAACAACAGTTGCTCTCAAAACAGGTTGTATATTAGCACTTTGAACATCATAACATCATTACATTACAAGCAGAATTTGAAGATGACATTGGTTGCAACAAATCAAAACTTTAACCACAGCATTGTACCGTACAAAGACCACATAACAAGTGGGAAAAAAACTACATTACTATAGGTGGTTTATACTAAGTTTCACTGTAATAGGAGATTATGTATATTTATTTACTTGAGAAATTTGCAAAAGTTTAAGAGAATTTATTCTCACTGTTTAAAGATTGGCCCTGATAGCTTGGAAAGGGGTTTCGCGATGCTGATAATTCTGTCGGTAGCTTGTCTCCAATCATGTATAAAGTTATGCAAATTATGTAAAAATAGAAGTCCCTTCTGAACAACTTTTAGATGCTTTTCAATGGAGAGGAGAGGTGATAGTCAATATTGGGTTTCCACCTCCAGTCCCCCAGCTTCCTCCTCTTGCTGTATACTAATTCCTTCGTAATGGTTTGTTGTGAGGGCCTTACAAGAACGTGGAACAATAATTAATTTAATGTTACCTGGTATTTTCATATTGGCTACAAAAACCTTAAATTTTCAATAAATGTTTCCATACTTCTATTTAAAAAAAACATGAAAGCACCTAATTGAGATTTTTGTCCACCTTTTTATTCCTGTCACAATATTTCATTTCTACAAAGAAAATGGTTTTTGTTTAAAATTGATTACGTGAAAGGACCAAGAGCCACATGATTAGTGTAATGTCGATGCGTATCTTTGCTTTGCGGTAGGCAACACCTAAAAGGCCACAGGTTATTATTTTTGCTGTTTTCACAAATATTCTTATAGAGTGAAAGAGCAGATATAATAATTGTCAGATGTTTTGAAATTGGTTTTCCCTACGAAGCCTTATTTTTTAAGGCAAAAAATTATGTAATTCTGGCTAATTATCAGGGTTCCCAACAGGGAAAGCAGGGAAGTTCTTTGCTCGGGAAGTACAATATAGCAAACACCTGCACTTTTTTTCTCAAAAACAAAACTGGAAAGTTGGAGCGTGGGTATTACATGTAAATCAAAGTTTTAGATTGAGTACCGGTAAAGTTTGGTTTACCATACAGCCATGACGTGCCGAATTTCAACTTGGTAGGTAGCGCCGGACCGTGTCGGGCTGCGCCAAGTCAGCTGAAGAAAATGGCGGCATCAGAGTTTTAAAATGTTTGTCCATACGTGTCTTAACTTTTACATATCCGGTACGTTAAAAACTTTTTGAAAAAGTTTTTTACTGAACATACTGTATTTTCATTTATAACTGCTGCAGCTGTGGCGGTGTTTTTGTATCGTGGTATTTTGTGTTGGTGGTATGGTTTCAAGGCAATATTTTTACGTATTGCACACAGCAAAAAAAACAGTGATAAATAGTTACACGTTTCATACTGTTTCTACACGTTGAAACCCTTTCAATCAATAGTGAGATTTTTTCCTACTAGACGTCAACAGCTGGCTTCTAATTATTTTTTCGTTAGAAATACAGGTTACGTTCATGGGTGTGTATAATCAGTTTCTTTAATTGTGCAATGAAAATACATAATGTGAAACCTTTGAGACTAAGCAATTGAGTATTGAATGTGTGTTGCTACTGTGCATTATCCATGATAGTCTGGGTAATTGTGTGACATTCACGATGTCTAAATTCAATCCTGCTTTCCTAGATGGCTACATCGTGTTGAGGGTGGTGACAATGGTGCAAAGTTAATTTTATGTAAAAAGTAATTTTCTTTGAGTAATATCGGTAGGCAGCCTGTGAAGATTCATCAAGAAGGGAAATTTCACAGTTGGTTACAGCGAGCGGTAGTACTGTAAATATGTCAGCATATTTAGCAAAGCCTTCAAATCATCAAGAATCAAAGTGATCAATTATTTCAAGTGTTACTACAACACCAAATTTTGAAGTAGCGTCCAGCACACCAGCTTCCTGTTAATTGTCCACTGGAACACCACTATACAGTGCTGCTCTCAAAGAGGCATCTTCAGGTATGGTAAATAGGTAAAACATTTTAAGAGAGACAGCAATGTCAGAAGGGCAGAAACATTGTGGGCATTACATGTTATGAAGAAAGACAGTTTTAATAGTCAGCAAGTAATAAGCAATTTATTTCCTCAAATTTTTACAGATAGTTCCATTGTGCAAGAAATGCAGCTTAGTGGTACCAAGACTGCATATTGGTACTGGTTCTTTATGGATTTACCAATAAAATCCAATCCGCAAAACAGGTGTGTTTGATGAATCATTTAATATGGTAGCAAATGATGATCCTAGTGTCAATTGCTTGTTCATAAGAAAATTGAAGGCAAAAACTTACGTGTGCAAAGAAGATTCAGATATATTACAGCTGGGATCTTGTGGTCTCCATGTTGTTCATGATGCCTTTCAAATGGGTGTTAGAAAGACGGTGGAATGTGGTTCAATTTTTAAAGCCGTATATTGTGTGTTCAAAGACTCCTGCTCAATGATCAGACTTCATAGAAGTTACAAGTTGCTATGCTGAATTTTTTCCTGGCAATGGCTTCTTCACTTAAACCATTTTTAAGGTCGTTCCAAAGATCAAAACCAAAACTACTGCACGTCAGCTTATCAGTATTAATTTGGACGATGTAAGTCAGGGACTTCCACTCTCAAATTGAACATTGGGTTTGCTGCAAAGCATGTGTTGGCATGGTTGATGTGAAAGAGCTTCAGAAACAAAGTTCTTAATGGAATGCAAGGTTCAGACTGATAAGACACTTTTTGGATAGACAGGAAGAGTGTAAGACAAGTATGGATATATGTTTATGTTCTCATGTCTGCCAAGCACCTAACTGCTCTTCAGTTTAATAGAGCTAGAGTCCAGTTTACCAAATTTGTTACTTATGTCAATTCCGACAAACTTGCATAATTTCGTGTACAGAATAACAGATTGGACACTTTTTTTTTTGCAGACATGTTGTGAGTGAGAAGAAGAGCTTAGATTTATGGCTTGCAGAGAAAATTATATTAATTCTATCACATGGTAATGCTTTTTTGAAATCTGGATTCATCAATAAGGAGATACTTGTTGAAAACCTTGAGGAATCTTGGATTGGCCTACCTCGAGATGGAGTACCTAGTAATGCAGGTGGTGAAAATTGTATTCAAGTAGATCAGGAAATGATAAACTATGCTAGAGGAGCTGCTTTTAGGTACAGAGATGCACTGGAGCAAGAATGTCAAAATGAGGATAAGGACAAGAAGTTGGACAGATATTGTAAGGAAGGAACAAAAAACACAAGTCTGAAGAAATTAAAGAGCTGCTAAATAAGAAACTGGAAGAGAAATAAAAAGGAATTAGTTTTCGTAATTTTTTTCTTGTTTATCATAGCCACCTTCTTTTTAACAATATTAGGTCTATAGGTAACTTTTTGACCAGTGCAAGTGAATGTTCAGTGAATATGCAAGATACCTAAAATAATTTTTTGTATGCAGCTAAAGTGTGATAACTTTATTTTAAGTGTTCACGATCACATTAAAGTAGGTAAATAAAATAGTTTAGCTCACAATATCTTTATGTTCGTAGCGTAGGTATGCGTACACATTATGTAAAATTGTTCTTTTTGTAATTAATTTACTGCATAATTTTGGGTGTTTTTATTATTATTATTATTTTAGCACAGGGAAAATATATTATAGGACATGAAAAACTCAGGGCAAATTTCTGAAACAAATTGGTGGGAACCCTGATTCTACTTTAAGAAAATTTATCTCTCAAAAATTAGCCATAAGTATGTACTGTACCTTTCCGTTTTGAAAAAAAAAAATTGGGTTTGTTGTAAATTAATGTTTTTTCAACTCATCTATATACCAAGTTTAACAATATCTAAAGATCACAACCTCAAAAACAGCATAAACAGAATTATGTAGCCGTAAAACAGCTGAAATTCACATAGGAACACCGAGCCTAACCCTGCCAACCACAGTGAGTTACATGGAGTACTCTCAAACTCATCTTGAAATTCTGCTACTGTTTATCTTGAAGATAAAGTAATCTTCATCAATTGCTATACTATTACACAACTTAAACTTTGTCTCCAATCCTTGTAATTGTACTACGTTTTACATTCCTGTAATTTTTGCAACATCTAGGAAATACGGACTTAATGTTTAAGTAAGGACATTAACTTTTCAAAGTTTTTAAATTCACAGTAAATTAAGATTATGAAAGATGGTGAAAGTATGATCTCAGTAAATCTAGAACATAACGGTAACTACATATACGTAATTCGAAACACTTTCACATTGATAGATAATGGAAGAAATGACACGAAAGATTAAAACATGACATTTACATCCACATGTTGCACTAATCTATAGTAAGTACACATACAGTTTAAGTGAAACAACTAAACTATACATTATTTACTTAACACACTACCAACTACAGCAGTTGCATTTTCATCCAATTTTACATCATGAGACTGAGTGACTGACCTTCACAGTTCTGCACATTTGTAATGGTACTACTTTAAATTTCACATCAGAAAGTAATATGACAGACAGGTACAAGTACTTACAAATAATATGTACTTGTAAATAGGTAAACACACATGAACGGACGAGACACATTTTTTTCACGGAAGCACGGTCGCTATGTTTTGCCAGCATCAACCTGGCTTCCTTGGACGGCAAGACAAGGCACACTGCAGTTCAGCGACAGTGTGTGCTGTTACCTGTAAGCCTAGCAGCCGGAAGGCGAGCACGGTGGAAATTTCAAACACGGGGCAGTAATATAGGTCAGGTTGTGACGGCTTGTAATGGACAGGGGGGGAAGAAAAAAGAAATTACGTATCTGATATTGAGGCCTGGAGGCTGTCTGGATTTTGTCATGTATTGATGGGTCAGTTCCCAGCATCTGAGCTTTGAACTATTCTGGCTTTTCTTGTTGTTGCATCCAACTAAGGCTTGCTTTGTGTCAGCTCTTTTGCCATTCATTCTCTGTCTTAAAGAGTGTTGGCATCTGTCCACAAGAAAAGCCAGTTGCAGCTCATGCAGTTTCCCACAACAAGGACTTTGACTCTTGCTACAGCACCAGAATTGTGAAATCCTTGCCATCTTCTTGCAATAGTTCAGAGCTCAGATGCTAGAACTGGCCCATCAATACATTACAAAATCCAGACAGCCTCCAGGCCTCAGTATCAGATAATTCCTTTTTCCTTTCCCTCCTGTCTATTATCAGCCATCACAACCTGACCTACATTACTACCCCATGTTTGAAATTTCCACCGTGCTTAGTTCGCCTTCCGGCTGCTAGGCTTACAAGTAACAGCACACACTACCGCTTCACTGCAGTGTGCCATGTCTTGCTGCTTGAGGAAGCCAGTCTGATACTGGCAAAACATTGCAACCGCGCTTCTGCGAAAAAAATGTGTATCGTACCTTCGTGTGTGTTTACCTATTTACAAGTATCATCTGTAAGTGCTTGCACCTGTGTCCATTATATTACTTTGTTACCCTAGCGACCTATTTCTCTGCCATTTTTACATCAGAAAATCATTCTGTGGGCTCTGCAAATGCATTTGTAACATTTACAGCAGCTACTAAACCAGGCCCACACTTTTTCTTTTTGTATGTAGTCATGAACATATTTCCGTCTAGCAATCACCTGCTGTGTCCATAGCAAGCTATCACTAACCTAGAGGGGAATGAGGGAAAACTGTTGCTTAGAAACCCTATATTAGCTCCCTCTAAAATATCATACAGTACAGAAGTTGTGTGAAGAGCATTGCAGAGGTAGACGAGAGAAAGGGGCTTTGTTTTAACCTAGGAGTGGATGCATATTTCAAGTTTGGGAGGCAAGTATGAGAATATAAAATATAGATGGATGTGTGAGGAAACTGGCTTGGCCAGCGAGACGTGTTGCGACTGCACAGTGAGTGCATCGTCGGGTTATGTGTTCTACCTGCAAGTATGATTCTGTAAGTACTTGTGCATCTCTGTCGACATGTTTCAGTAACTACAAGCCTAGCTGCAGTTTCCGGCCTGTCTGTAAAGATCTGAAGGAGCCAGGTTCCCATTTTGTTCGCATAGGTCTAGGTTTTCTGTTTGTGGGGGGGGGGCTTTGTGTAATTACAATTTTAGGAAATTATAAAAAAAAATTTTTAAATCATAATTTTAATATATACGTATTTACTTATACCACAGCATTTACAACAAAAAATTCACAGGACAATCTCTTACAGTCCTAGCTTATACTGTACCGACTATAGCCACTCCAGGACCCTGATGAGAGCATGGACATATTTATACATTAAATTATGATATATGGGGCTCACTTAAATTTTATATCACTTTCAGAAAGAAAAAAATGTCTGCATTGAAAAAAGGTGATGTTGCTACACAAATAAAAATAAGTACTGCTACCATACAATGGGGTGACTAGGATCAACATTTAAAACTTGTCTCACTTAAAACTTTTCTTTTAAAAATTATGTTCCAATAAAACTTGTATTTGCTTTCTCTATCAAGAAAAATAAAAAATTTTTAAAGCAGATTTTCCACTGATAATTTTGTGCTAAATCTTTTGATCCAGTTCACCCCATTTTACAGTAATGTGTGTTTTGTGTGTTTGAGCAACAAAATGCTTACTTGCTCACAATTTTCAGGATGTTGAAAAAACAGCCTAAAAGATCCTATTGTTACGTGAGCTACACCGAGATGAAAAAAAAAGTTTCGTGTGATATACATAGGTTCGACATGTGACGGTGACCAACCTAATAACAAGTACAGTACCGGTAAATCATATGTACGTACTAGGTCTTACCAAGGTGCTGAAGTAGACAGTACCTGTAAGGTTGTTCAAGTGCCAAACTTCTTTTTCCAAGTTTTAAGGGGTATACTTGGTTTTGTGTCTTCACTTCAAAATAAACCTACAGGATAATAGGTATTTTTTGTGTAGGTGATTCAGGATAAAGTAAGCAATTTTGACACCCTAGAAATTTTTTTTTGCCTTTCAGATAATTTATAGTTTCATACAACTTTTAGCAACTTTATCTTGAACCTCCTACAAACTTTTTATGCAATGTTGCGAGCATTTAACAATTTTATGTTGTGTAATGCAAATTTCAAAAGAAATAATCATTCACCATTGTATTTCTTATCTCGAGTATTAATTGGAAATATAGTACATGAATAAATTTTTCTGAAATTGGAAAGATCATTCACCTTTAATCTGTCAGTGTTTAATTACGTACATCATAGAATTTTAAAGATGTGTATATCTATCTATACCTGCAACCTCTTTAATGATTTTCTATTACGGTGGATCAGCACTGGTCATTTTGGAATACTGGAGCTTATGCATTTCATTTGGTCCACAAATTTTCAACATGGCTACAATAGTTTCTTACAATTTACATAGTTGGCATTTCTTTTCTATTATTGCTTGTACGTACTATACCTGCAACTATCCATAGAAAAAAGTTACTTTCTTCCTCCAGGAGGTTACAAGTCGAAAACTAACGAAAAAATGAAGGTACAACAATTTTACAACTATTAAAAAAGGTAATATCGGTGCAATCTCAGAAGATAAATTTTAATAAATTTTATGTGGCACTAACATAAAAAAAAATTTTAATATGGCACTGGTGTCTGAACATGCAGATCGTGTAAATACAGTACATACTGTAGTATTGTCTAATTTTGAAATTTTCATTGCAAAATATAAAACATTGTATTCCTCTTAACTACCCTAATTTTTTTTTTAATTTAATTTTTTTTCTTCATACTTTTTTGACAGTAGCAATTAAAACATCACAAACATATTCAATAAACTGAAACATCAGAAAACAGTTTATGATTGCTTTAACACCAGTAGTGGCTTTCCCTATCAAGCCTGCAACTTGTGCTAGTGGCTGAGAAGAGACTGAGCTGTAAGGACACCCTCGGAGGCATCATATGCCTTGTGCCACAATGAGCCAAGTGCTGTACTAGCATTCAAGTTTACCATCTATTCATTTTTACCAGGCCCGTAGCCAAGAGAGGGCTAGAAAGGGCTAGGTCCCCCTCCCTACATTTTCTGTATGTTATTACTGTATATACACGTAGCTACTCCTTGTTGGCAGTAATTGGCATCCTCCAAGTTACCTGGTGGCCTGCCTGCTGCTTTACGCCTGGCTATGGGCCTGATTTTTACTATTGGACGAAGCGGTGACCATATAATTTTATTAACAGAGAGTCTGTAGCATAGTTCAAAGTACATGTGTATCCGTAGTTAATACATTTCAAAGTACAGCAGTCTGAAAATGCCATTTTTTAGCCATGTTGGTTAAAAAGTTAAAAAACAGTGTTTATAATGAACATGGAGCCATAACAATTACACGTCATCCGTGTCTCAAGTGTTTTTTTTCACTGGGCACATATTTACAAACACACTGCTACACTTTCGAAGCGTGTAGCAGGCAACACCCATAAAATTAAATAAAAAATTTTATTTCTCACAGTAAAAGTTTTGAGCATATATTAAGTATTTTTTAATTCCATCTACAGTACAGCAATAAATTATCTCTTAAAAATTTTTACGTACCGAACTTTGGAAAAGTTATCTTCAAAACTAGCCAAACTAATAAAAATAATTTTAAAAAGTAATATACCTCATTAAATCAGAGGCTGCACGCTAGGTAAGCAGTGTTCTTCAGATGAATTTTTGCAGGGACTGCGTACTATGTGGGCTTACTTGCTTCTTAACCTTGTCACTAAGCACACAGGCATCGTCTTCCTGTTAAGAATTCCTTGTAAGAGAAGTCATTCAGCCAGAGACAATAAAAGGTAAGCAGTTGGTACGAGACTGCCTTTGTGCACAGAGTACTAAATTGACGTGTCATGTTTTTGCTGTAGCTTTTTTTCTACGACACTAAGCGGTGACCCTGTTTCTGTTTTACGAAATAGATTGGTATTTTTTTTACATATGGCGTTCTGTAATAGGTATGCTATATTTTTAAAAATGACACACAGAGGTACTGGGAAATAATTTTAGCAGTTTCGAGTAGAACAGAGAACGCGCGATACCTTTCACGTGCTAAGCTAAGACTTCACTAGAGAAGAATGACATTAGACCTGGGTGGCTTGCAAACTCGAGGTCTAGAATATCTTTGCATCCTTGCATCAGATGAGGTGAATTACCACGCACCTACAAAGATTATCTGGAGTTTGGCCCAAGAAACCAGTATTTGATGATTGATCCAAAGCATGTGTTTTACATTTTCCACCAAGACCTCAACGTACAAATATCAACTAAAATGTACATAAATGTCTTGACGTAGCATCAACTAGAAGCCATCTTTCTTGTTTATTGTCTAACACACTATTGGCAGGTATAAATTTGGTGAGCATTTGCTGCCATCACCTGATCCAGCAGACAAAGGAGATGCATATAAGGGAAACCAGAGTTGAAATGTCTCGTCGACAGAAAAATTACTAGAAACGTAACCAATTGTTCAGACAATCGGGAATGGGAAAATAATTTGTCATGGCTTTTTTCTGCAAGAAATACGTAATCCCAGCATTCATCTGAAAAAATTTCTGTGTACCTTCCTACGCCCCCAAATCCTAATTTTACGACTCCATTGCTTTTAGGGGTAGACTGGACAATGTGTTAAAACAACGCAATAATCAACATTCACATTGTCCAACCCAAAACCTACAAAAGTTTGTGTGTGTAGCAAATTGTTCTACAATGTTCATGAACTACAAAGTTTCTAAAGAGCCTGGGAGTATATATTCGAGGCTTATTATGTATTTAGCAAAACTTGTTAAAGGGTTAATTAGTGAAGTACGGACAAAGTGCAAAATAATTCAAGCTTATTACCTACAACAACTTCTCACTTCGAACCATTTCAACAGTTTTACATTTGAAAAAAAGACCCCAAGGTGTTTACTGCTTACAGTATTTAGTTCTTCTTTGCATGCATTTACACCACTCCTTGTAATTTTAGATTTAGTTCTTCATTAAAACTGTATGACGAGCTCAGCAGAGACCCTAAAAGATATTAATTACCATTTAATAAGCATGCAATGTTACTTTCCCATTTTACATTCCTATTTAATTTCCTACTTTTGGCAACTCATGTTTCTATGTTTCAGGTAAGAAAGTGATACTGCTCTGCATTAGTATGACAATTACATATGTAATGCAAGGTTGGCATGCTTTAACATCTACATGCAACTAAAATACAGGATGAAACAAAATAAATTTTTTTATTAAAATGTAATGCATATTATGTACAACAACTAATGACATTTAAATAACATTGAACTTGGGAGCAAGTACATGCATTATATTTATGTATTAGTATGAACAAGAACATAATCAATTGGATGATGGGAAAAAGTCTAAGGATTGCAACATTGGAGTAACTACTACGTTCACAACATGCTATAAGAACAGCTATGACTAGAGTCAAACTTGAGAAGTTACATCTTGGAAGTGTGAAGTTAATATCTGAGAAATCATGCCTACCAACATTTCACTCAAGTAAAACAATCACATCAAAACCTCTTTAACACAAACCAGAAGGGAACTGAATTTTTGCAGTAATGATGATGTGTGTGGTGACCGGTGTTTGCAGAAAACTCAAGAAATTCCGTCTCTAAAATAGGAACATTCTTTTAACCTGTAAACTTCATATATGATGTTTTATGAGTAAAAAAATTTAACTAAGAAATTAAGTTATTAAAATCTCTCATCTCAGTCCAAGTGGGAAAAAAAAGCACACTGTATTAACAGGGTTTGTATTAACGAGGTTTCACCGAAAAGTAGAGCCCCGATTTAACTAAAGGATTTTGAAGAATCTTAAAAAAAATAACAAAAAATTTATTAAATAACTAAGTGACTTTGATAAAATGGAATATTAATTGTAATGTAAGGCTATTAAAAATACTAGCACTGGCAGTATATAGGTACTAATTTTTCCGTAGATAAGCAACGGGAGTGACTGAGATAAGCATGTGCATGTGTGGCCAAGCGACGCTGTTTTGCTTAACAAGCGTGTGCCTAGATCCTCATCCTAGCGGCTGGCGAGGGAACGAACATCTAGGTATTCAGTCTCCACAGCACGGCAGTGGAGGCTACAGGAACTAATGCACAGATAGTGCTTCATGTCTCTTTTAGAATGTCCTGCAGTGCAGCGTACTCTGATTAATTTTATTACCAATAGAATGCAGTGGTGTCCAGCATGATTATTTACTGTCACATCCCATGATAAAAACAGTGAATTTATATTTAAAAAAAAGTAATTATAATATGCAGACTTTTTACAACAAATTTATTACCGTATAAGTAAATAATTTGTTTCTCTGATGCTAAAATCGCTCAGTGCAAAGTATTTTTAGCGAGCAGACCGAGTTTGTTTCATGAGAGCAGCTGCCTACAAGCTACAATGGCCCCCGTCACGCGTACTTCATTATTATTTTACCGTTGTTCCTCAAACTTTTAATTCAGTTTTCATTGGTTTTTTTTTTTCACAGGAATTTCCTGAATTTTGTTGGTGGAGTGGGCGGGAGAGAGATGGAAAGATTGACGGCTTGGCGTGTTAGTCATTACTTCTCATGTGTTGAAGGCGCATGGGTAGCCTAACTCACCATGCGCACGCTCGCCGAGCGGTCCACTAGAATATTTTAAAGTTTTTTTTTCAGATTTTTTTCTTTCACAGTTGTAGCTTACCTGTTGACGGTAAATGTGTTTTGTTATTATTTTTAGCCAACAGACTTTTTTAAATTACCTTAAATTCCGACGAAACATCTCCGAGGATTTAAAGTTGGTTGAGAAGGGGACGGGTAGGGGGGCTGAGGTGAAAAATATGAATTCGGATTTAACGAAACGTTGATTTAGAGTATTTTCGGATCCCGCGGCATTTCATTAAATCGGGGTTCTACTGTATGTGGACAGTGATTATTTGAATCAATACATAATCTACTGCACTAGAATTTTCATAAAATGATTCTCAAGTAGTGTAAAAATTATGCAATTGCATTACAAATATTATGGGAAAAAATATGTAATTGATAATTCATTTATTGAGAATGGACTGTACCATGTTCACCAAAGCTATTGCATTAGTTTGCCTGGGAACATGTACTTCCTGAGAATGTTTTGAAACACACCGAACATTAAAAATGTGCAGCCACACATTATGTACAAAAACATGCACTCCAAATTACGTAAGTACTACATTGTAGCACATGCAGTTAATTAGATATCCTGTTATATGCAGTCTTCAAAAAACCATGAGAACTATACTTGGCAAGGTTAACTCAAAATCTGCTTTTCACAAGTACTGTACACTTTCTTCAGTAAATCCTCTAAACACAGGTCAATTAAAAAGGAACAGCACATTGGAATCTTTTGATAACTGGTCTAAAATTATAATACAATCAGATAATCAATGACCAGTTTTATCATACTATAATTCCAAACAGGAGCGTTCAGCTAAATTATATATTTTTCTAAAGAAAAAAAAATTATAGGCCTAAATGTGCTAGGCATTTAAATTTACATCACTATATTTCAGTACGTAAATTACTATGTTACTTAGAAAACTACAATTTACTAGTTCATGTACTTTAGTTAGGTATACGGTCAAGATGAACTTCTCATATAATTTTTAACCACACCAGAATATCAGCTTGCCACCACAGATATGTAGCATCCATGGCCCTAAATCACACAGGAATGAGAAACAAACAGTAAGAAACCAAATCAATTTGTGCAGCCAAGTGCCATGAAAATAATTTTACCAAAAACTGCAGTATAAAATGTGTCAAACTGTCCAAACATCAGCTGTAGACATGGCACTACAGTTTGGCAATGCTGGCAACCCACACAAACATCAACACACATGTGGGCATAACCAAAAAATATTAACACGTCCATTTACTGTTGGCACACTGTGGGAGACGTCCACAAAAACGAAACAATCAGTGATTGTTATGTCACGGCAAGTTCAGTCAATGCACAGCTTACAAAATTGTTGCAGGTAAGGTGTGATCCTCAGTAAAGGTTTATCTTTTTAGTGATAGTCTTACGACACATGTGACAAGTCTTAAGTGTGGTCGAGCACTTCTCGCAGGAACCGTGACCGCATAGGAACGCCACATTGCGCCGTCGCTCCATACATATTGAGCAAGAATGAGCCTCCTCTATTTCAGCTATCTTGCTCTCTAAGTACCGCATCCTCTCCGTGCTTGGCTGTCGAGATTTGCACGCAATTATGCGCCCATCTGCAACATATCACAACAGCTATATCAGCAATATCAGCCAACATTGACATACACCAACCAAACCAGGCAATATTGAAGGTCACAGCTAAGTCTGGTTAATTCGCATGAAATACCAATGTGATTACTGTTCAGTATGTGTAGTAAAACATTGTTAGTACAAATCTTGTTAATACGGTACCCAGTTCTCCAACACACAGTTTTTATTTTCTTTGGTAAGGGAGGAGAGATTAAATAACCTAAATGCTCATGAAACAATAAAATATTAATTTCATGAGTTAAAAGAAAGCATGGTGGTAGAGTAATAGGAATGTTAATATTTACAAAATATTTCCAGTTTTCACAAATCTCAATTATTGTACACCTCATTAAACATTTAAAAAACTGCAAAAATTCATGTCTATTCACGTTTGTATTAAAGTGGTTTTACTGTAATTTTGTAAATACAAGTACATGCCAAAATATTTTATACAACAAATTTAGTTTAAAAATTTTATAACATACAATTAATTACCTTGTTCCAAATTTAGTAATTTATATAGTATGGTTTGACTGGAACACTGCAGTGAATGTCATGTTTAGAAATCCTATATCTAACAACCGCAGTCTAAAAACAGAAGAAAAAAAACCTCTAAACTGGGTATTTTGATTAGTTTTAAGTTTTCAAAGGAAAAGTTTAATTAATAATTTTTTTTTTTTTCAAATAAAATGATAGTTTAGCAGTGATCTATGCACATGATGAATTTTAATATTTAAAAAATACAGTATTAAGAAGTTTCCTGCTTAATAAGACAAATAATTTTGCCCCTTGTCTATACGAGCATGGGAACGAGGGTTTATGGGTGGACAACTCAGACCTGCCAACTTTCCAAACTTCCCACCAGTAAGATTTAAAAATTGTTTAATTTACGCATAAAACATTTCAAGTAGTCAACAAACACTTAATAGAAAACATTAAGAATAATAAGTTACTGTGTAAGTAGGTAAAATTTTGAATATCTTTGTCCGTATAAAACAAGATAGATACTATTTTAACATACACTAAGTTACTATTAACAAAACTGCAACATTACAAAACCAGGAAATTTAATGTATACTTACCTACCCAGAAAGGTTTAGTACTTTAGTATACTACTTGTCTTCAAGAAGAGTAAGTTAGGTTTACTTAGGCTATTTTCACAACATAACCTTTAGTCCACAAAGTACACATACAATAAATTCATACAAAAAAATTTTTATGAGAGAACACTACTCAACTTTATTCTGCTAATGTGAAGTTGCCTGGTTGGCTTGTAATGGCCCCGCATGATCTGCTACACTAAATGGTATATTATGTTTAACCAAGAAACTGGTAAAATACCATTCAGCTTTGATTACTTCATTCTCAATGCTTGAATTAGGTCTAGCAAAATAATTACCAACTTTCTTGTTCTCCGTTGAGCAGTCACATTGCTAACGTGTTTGCTGGTTTCCACATGATGTATATCATACATCCAACCATGAGGAATATTTATTGCGGAACGGCACACTGTGCCAAATACGAATTTCTCGCCTTTGTCCTACTTAAAGAACACACGGAAATTGCAAGGAATATTCACGCTTAAAAACCTGACCATACTGTATTTTTTACCCGACATATTACCAAATATACAAAAGAACTCCATAAAAAACAAATACAATCACACGAAAATCATAAACACGTGATGTTAACATCATGCTTATCTACCTTCCAAAGCAACACGGAAACAAATAAATAAACTTCTCTTAGCAACTTCTGCTCGCAACGCACAACGATTTTCACGTTCATTAAGTTATAATGAACATGTAATGCGTAATTCCAGGCTAATAAACTATTTGTTTACACTATCTGTTCCACTAAAGCAGCGAAACCCCCATTACTTTGTACGATAAACACTGGTACTATAAAAAAAGGAATGGTCGGTAGACAAAAGAAGGCTGCACTACACTGTGTATTGCCCATGCGCGAGCACTTCTATCAGCAGTTATTGTACATTCGTTACTTTTAACTGTTACTCTCATATCATACGTCCATAACACGGTACTCGGAAGCGATAAAGTCAGAAATCAAGAATGCAGTTTACGAAACGTTGGTACTGTTACTGCATGTACTATGACATTCGCGTCAAAAGTACGGTAAAAGCATAAAACATACCGCAAGAATATTACATATTTAATAGACGTCAATGAATGAAAATACTATTTTGAAAAATTATAAGATTTTGATTCTGGTCCGTAAAATCTTAAAACTAAACATTTCTCGTACAAATTACGGGTGAATCATAAAAGTTGGCAGGTCTAACAACTACATATATGCAGACTATTCAATACATACAAAACTTATATGTACAACATGTAAAACAAACAATAGTATGATGAAAAATTCCCAGGATAGTTGAGAAACTAGGTTATATCCCTTTTTTTTCTAGCCAGTTCAAATTCCTGGCATTTTCCCAGTTAGGAAACACCCAGCTGCAGTATGTTATCACTGCATGGCATGTTAATGAACATTTTTTAGCAATAAATTAAATGCAACTTCTTGCATTTTTCATTAAGTTTCTAAGTTTTAAAAACAAACTTCAATCTAGCTTAGATGGTTCCTGATATCATGAAGCGACAGTAAAGACAGGTACGACACTAACCTTGAGTGATCCTCTTGGTTACAACCTGCCCACACTTGAGGCACTTCTTCATGCGCGAGGAACAGTCTTCACAAGCAACTTTGTGGCCACAAGGCTCAAACAGCACATTCTCGTCCCCGAGCTCCGAGCACACAGCACACTCCACCGGCGCAGGGGCTCTTTTTTCACTCACGGACTCATCCCCAGACACTGGCTCCTCCTCTGCCCGGGGAACTGCTGCCTCATCAACAGGGTTCTGTGGCACACTGCATAAACAATTCACGTCTACAACTTGCCTTTGCATAACCTGTTGTGTAAACTTGGGGTTGTGTGAATATTTTGTTACATTTATGGTGTGTTTTATTTACCCTAATACAGTTTCACATCTGTGAAAGGACACTAAGCTACTGTACTTTAATTTTCATTCCAGTATGAGAACTGGTACATAGTTGAACGAAACAAAATTAAAATTTTGGTGTTCAACAAATGAATATCCAAGAGCATATAAAAATGTTCATTTTGGAGAGTGGAATAATAAACAGTTTAGCATATAATATTCTACTTCTTAACTGCTTGGTGGTAATGCAAATATAACTAAAGAAAGAATTTGAAGTAGGTACATATGTTGGTTACTGGTCTAATTTTATGTTTTTACGTTCAACTTAATACCATATTCCATAATTTCCTGACATAACAAAAAATTTCTTTGCACAGTTACATTAAAACTAAGTAAAGTGGAAACAGCATAAAAATGCCCCTCCCCCCCTTTTTTTTTATAAAACTATCTTTCTTTCTTTCTTTTGTTTTAATTTGATTGTGGAAAAGAAATTTTTATACTAATCTTTATATTGTACATCAAGTTGGACTGTTTTTTATATTTCTCATCTGAAACACACATACACGTACTGTAAATTGACTATATTAACTGAATAAATGAATGATATTTATGATATGCAAGGATGTGTGGATGCATGCCTTCGCACAGCATACGACTGTATAGAATATTGTGTGTTGCTGGGAATGTAATAATTATGTCGTGATTGGTCTGTAGTACCTCGTCTTACCCTCCTTAAATCAGACATTCAATGGGTTACAAGACACATATACAACTACGTACTATAAAAAAGTACATAGCATAAAAATAACTCTGGGATTGAAATTTGAAAGTCAATATTTAATTTTGTTAAAATTATCAGAAACTAGAAATAGCTTGTAGAGTGGTGAATATAATTGAAGAAACCTAAAAGTTTATGACGCTCTACTCCTTGGACAAGCTAGAAATAAAACCAATTCTCTATTTCCTACTCTTAGCAACGTACAGTATACGTACACATATACACAATATATTCATGTTAATCAGAAAAATTACTTCAATATGAAATAAGAGTTTGAAATGTTGCTTGGTTAACTCAGGGCTTAGGGTAGACAATGTTCAAATTTTCAATTCGAACCCCTCAGTAACCGATTTCACCTGCACTGTCACATATCTAAAGACACTAATTAAAGGAAATGGAGTCATAATTAAGCCCATTGAAAATTAAAATGAATTGAATTGTAAAAATGTAAACACAGAAAAGGTGGGAAACGGCCAATAGGCTACTAATTACTAAAAACGTAGATAGAGATGCACAAGTACTTACAGAAACAGTATTTGTAAAATGGAGAACACGCAAAATGAAGGAGCACAACACATTTTTGAGCGGTTGCACGGTAACAATGTTTCGATGGCCAGCGAAACACCGCAACCACGCCAAAATGTGTTGTCCTATGTTTTGTGTCCCCTCCAACCTGCAAATACTGTTTCTGTAAGTACGTGTGCATCTCTATCTACGTTTTTAGGAATTGTAAAAATCTGTACTCTCTAATAAGGACTTTGGCAGTACAGGCAAATTAACATGCATGTTTCACATAACTAGGGCTACTAAAGTTACGAGATTACAGAACAGCCTCTGTAAGAGCGTAAGCCTTAATAAAATAAAATAGACGTTTAACAATGTACGTGTCCAGGTACCTTGCAAAGCACTAATAAGAATGCTAAAATATACAACACAGACTTTTCTCAAATTTCCAAAAACTTGTACTATACTTAGTATGCCTATGCTACTGCCCCTTCCTGGGTCAAACTAAACATGGGATGGCCCTGGATATCTCCCCAAAAAAAAAAACTTCTGGGGGAAAAAGCCAGTACAACCATATTCTCATTTCTGGACGTAAAAAGGGATTAAAGAAAAATTTAACAAAAATGCAAAATTTGGGCGTCTGGCCCACAGACCTGTGATATGCATGGAGGATGCAGTACTCTGAGAGAAAAAAAAAACATGCACGCACGTGTTTAGTGATGATGCAAACACAGAGTCAGAAGATAAAGATGTTCAGCCAGGGCCGAGCAGTGCACAACAGGTTGTGTTTTCGTATAAAAAAAAGTATAGCGAGAATACATTTATGTTTTGCGTATGGTATGTGAACAAATTTATTACTCGCTTTAGTGTTTTTTTTTTTTTTTTGCAGTAGTGGTTTTGTCATGTACGTAAAATTTTAGTATATAAAAAAACTTTTATGGTGCGCATATACTAATGTAAATTTTTATGCCAGCTCATTCACATGATAAATTCACGGTTCCATTAAAGGCCTAATTCCGTATTTACCTATCTACCACCCACACATTATTTCTATAAAAAAAAAATGCTTGGGAGCGGGCATGGCTACAGATTCTTTACGCTTTGCCTGCCAGCTGCCAGTCTGCCTGCAGTAGTAGGTACATCGCACCAGGACACGCCGAGTGTCGTGTCAAACTACAGCGCCGGGCCATGCTGAGCTGCGCCAAGCCAGCATTCCTTGCATGAAGTGTCTCACCCGCCCACTTGTTTACCTACTTCGTGTCAAGCTCTTCTTCCATTCAATTGTCTGTCCGGCAGGTGGAAGAAAAATCATCATCGGCTCTAAAGACCTGAGAGGTTAAAGGGCCGTAAAACTCTGTCATTGTCATTATCCTCCCGTGCGCAGGACCTTCAAAATTCGGCTTATTATATATACTGTATATTTTTTTTTTTAATTAGGCGTCGGCTTATAATCGGTGTACACCTGCAATCCAGTAAATACGGTAATCAGTTGCCTTATCTCAAACAGCATATATGTATATGAGATTCACGGGAAGCTTTAAAATTATATACAAGACAATGAGCTGGGCGAGATTTGTTATTCTATCCACTCATCATGCTCTGTTCGAGATACATACCTACGAGAGGTGACATACTGCTGCAGCAATTCAACCATTGGTGTGCCAACCACAAGGTCAAGGGGACTTTTGCCCTTGTTGTTCTTCTTATACAGTTGGCAGCCCTCCTGCACCAGGTAGCACGCGATGGCCAGGGCTACCAGGTGTTCACTGTACTTGCTAGCCAGCTGGGAATATATCTGCTTCCCCAAAATAAACATTGTCATAAAACTGATACAGCATTATCATATGTACATACAACCATCTCTCAATGGCAATTTTTTTTAGAGAAATTGCAACTGTGATGAAAGCATACATTTGAAACACAGTAAAAACAATATGTATTGTCTTACCGAGTAATATTTTGATACAGTAACATTTTTTTTCTGTAACAAAAAATATAGAAAAAAGGCTCTCTTGGAAATCACCTTTTCATAGGGACACCTAAAAACTATGAAGAAAAATTGCCAATTTCGGTGTTTAAAAATGTTAAAAAAACCGGTTAAAAAATTTTGTGTTAAAACCTTTGAAGCGGTGTAAAAATTAGACAAAAGTGGTGAAAAAAATTTTTAGCAAAAAAAAATTAGTGTAACTCTGTGAAAATATTTATATTTAAGCAAACAGTTTTGATTATGCCTCATTATCATTAATTTTTAACGTTTAAAAGTATGCTTGCTACTTGACACAATTGTGCAAATTAAAATTATTTATTTATTGTTTTCTTTACCAGACCATATAAATATCCTCCTTTTTGTTGAAACTATTTATCTAAAGTTTTTTATAATTTCAAAAATTTCCAACAGTTTATTCAACACACGTACAAAATAAAACGTTTTATTACAAAAAAATATACAGTTCAATTAAGTTAGTTTGTCTAGCGTACCTACCCAAACAGACCAATTGTTTGGTATTTATTTACTGATTGAATAGCTAAAGATTATGTTTCTCCACGTTCTAGCCATTTAAATTTGTGTTCCTGCTCTTGGCGACACAGACCAACTTCGCAATGTCACTGCTTACAAAAGGATTTGTCTGGTACGGTTTTCAATTATTTCCGTTACAAAAATCAAAATTATAAACGCAATATCTCCCAAAACGCTGAAACAAAACATTAACTAGTAAAAAAACCTATGTTCGCCAAAACAAAACATTAACTAGTAAACAAATGTGTGTTTAAGTCAGAGAGATATATAGTGTAACTCGTTGGTAGACTTCGAACTTTTGCTGCAGCTACCGTTGCTCAGTCGCCATCTTGTCGATATATCGAGATTGCGGTTTCGTGTGGCCATGACCATGCGTAAGTTGATACATACGCTTCAACGTTGAGAAATGAATACATCTGTGCTAATGCATCTATGACCAAGATCCGTAGAAGTAAACAATCTGTTTTTTACGCGGTCAAATGTGTGAAACAAACGTATTTTTCAGTCTATCCATTACGTATTTAAACCTTTCAAATATTCGTTAAATTGGTTAAAATACATTAAAAAGGCACACATGGACTAATATAAGTAAAAACCAGAAATATCTAAAAGGAAAACATACGCATTTAGACACTTGTGCCTCAAATGATTTGCGACAAATCAACTGCCAAGGTGTCTGAATTGGCGTGTAACATCGCTTTTAAAGAAATTACAGTCAAACCTCGCTCATACGGCACCCGGTTCATACGTACACCTCGGTCGTACGTACAGATTTTCAGAAACTGTGAAAAACGAGGGGGGGGGGGGGAATTAAAAAAAATTTAAAAACATGAAAAAGTCCAAAATACATATACGTGAAAGTTAATTAAAATAGTCGCAAACTGCAGCATTTATAAACAATACGGGCTGTACGTTACGCATTGCGTCACAGTAAAAATTTAAAAAAATTGATGAAAATTTATCTATATGGGATAAAACAATAAAACACACCCCATATATAATGGGTGCCTCCAGTTCATTGATCTCAGTGTTGATGGAAGCCCTCTTCATGAGCGCAAGGTGCAACCCAGTGTCTCCATCCTCATCCTCAGTGTGCACGTTGGCAGACATGGACACCACCAGCTCCACCACAGCACAATGGCCCTGCAACATACAGACATCTTGTCAGACAATCAATTTTTTACAAATCCAAGTTTTGTAGCACACACAAAAATATATGATAATCAAATTGCAAATTAAAGTAGTATATATTTATGAAAAACGACGAAATCCTTAACCATGCCAAAGTGATTATCAGAGAGAACAGTGATAAATATGTGTCACAGACTTACAAATGTGGGCAAATAATAAAACAAAAGAGCTACTGATGGATTGATTCAGATTCTAGAATCTATCAATTTCACTGGAATATAAATTGAATTTGAATATCTAGTTTTGGAATAGAAATGACTGATTGTTATTATTATTATTATTATTTTAAAAATTTTAGTCTTGCAGGCACAATACAACTCTGATTTTACGACCTCACAGTGCCGGAGAATGACCTAGTAAAATTGCTGCTTCATAAAATCCAGTATTCGTAAAATTGAGGTTAGGCTTCACACCGACTCTTAAAATCCAGTGCTCTTGAAGTCAGGGTTAGGCCTTCTGGTTACTTGTGAAAATGACCTCGTAAAATCCTGGTTTCTTCTGAACATGACCTCGTAAAATCGCTGCTTCATAAAATCCAATCCTTATAAAATGGGTGTTAGGCCTAACAAGAACAACTTAAAATCACTTGACTCTTAAAATTGTGCTTCTATTGTACCAATTTACATGAATGGTTTTGTATACAAATGGCCAACTATTTGTAATTTTTGGCTACACTGTAGCAAACAAAGCCCATAAAAATGTAATTCTTAACAGCACTGGTAGTAATTTGTGAATGTTAATCATAAACAAAAACTTGTTCGGGAATAACCATCTGCGTATTTGTTAACACAAATAAATTGCATATTAATACAGTAGGGTTCTGTTAAAACGTGGTGTTACGATTCCGGATTTGGTTCTCACTACAGCAACGTTATCGCCATAACAGTAATGGGCCAATTTTGACCACTAAACATCCTGTTTCCTCCCAACTGTACAAGCACACTGCAGCCCTCGAATCAGAGAATCACTTCACAAGTAAAGCGTTTGTATAGGAATCCTCTGGTGAAAAATATGCTGTGGCAAATAGAAAAAAAGAAAGACTTTCAATTGGAATTTCTTGCAAGCAATACGAAGACTGTGCTTAGTGTGAGAGACAATGAGCCAAACTCCATTGACAATTACTTCCGCAAAGCTGACTTTGCGCTCAACATTCCGACCTCAGAATCTTAAAATGGGGTGGTCGTGGTGAATGTGGAGACACTTGCTACACAAACTGCAGTGACTGCGCACATACCTGAATGGGAACAAATGGCCCAGGTCTTAAATGTTGAGGGGATTTCCTTTGGTGATTACGTTGCAGTTGAAGATGCTCTTGTCATATGTGCAACTAATTTCAACCCTGCTGCACCAGAAGCTGATGAAAACAAAGAAAATGGAACGGAGGAGGAGGTGATTGATGGTGTGGATGATAAGTGTCCTACAAGAAAGGAAGTTAACAGATGTATTGGATGTTTTGGAGAGGTTTTATTTAACTTCCAACACAACTTTGGAAAACCTTAGAAAGGTGGAAAATGAAGTGATCATAGAACTTATCAGACAAAGGAATAAGTTTATTTTTTCCACTAATATTTTATAATTAAATTAAGTTAATTAATTTTGTTCCTATTTGTAAATACGGTACTCTGAAAGAAAGTGAATTTAGTGAAATTACAGATGTACAATAACGCATTGTAATTTTAAAGTTCCTGATTACAATTTGAAGTACGTATGTTCTTAATTGTATAGCATTTCAGCGTGATAGAGCAGTTGAATGTTTATTAAAAGATGTTTCTGTAGAGTTTTGCCATACTGTATTTTATTACGGTGAGTTTTTGGTGAGAATTTAAATCAATTAACATTATTAAAGTTAATACATATGTTACTGTTACTGGAATTTTTGACTGTAGAGCTATCTTTTTTGTTTTCATACAATTTTATTCTCTACTCGGTGCAGCGTTTATAAGTTTTACAGCAACGAGACACAATTATTGTAATATTTTTAATATAGTATCAATTATCATATAACCTAAATTTTTTAGTTCTAACATTCTTGTTAAGAAAATTTTATGCAACAAAATTTTAATTCTTAGGTCGCTTCAATTTCATTATAGGGAGAGTCTAATTGGCATGATGAAAATAAATTCAATTAACATTTGAAAATATGGTTGGTAAATTCTTTTAAAATATCACTGCAATGTGAACTTCACGTAAAATATGTTTAATGTACTAATTTCAGAATTATTCAATGAATACATAATTTATAGCTAAATTTCGTGGCAAATGGTAAATTGTATCGGATTTTGTTGTGAGCAAACATTTTTAGACTCTACTGAATGCGTAAGGCACAGTGTACAGCTGACCTGAGAAACAGCGAGCAGCAATGGAGTTTGCTTGCGGTTGTTCCGCAGGTCCACCTCTGCCTGGCCTTGAGCTAACAGAGTCTCCGCCACTGCCCGGTGTCCGTTGAGGCAAGCCAAGTGCAAAGCTGCAAAGCCATCATCTTTCTTGACATCCACCAGCTGTCGCGTGCGGCACAACAACCGCTCCGTCGCACTGAACAATTACATTTGTACAATCACACTTCATGTTGCATAGCATAGACTAGACATATTTCAGCTACAGTTTGTAAAATAGTTACACACAGTTCCTTCAAACCTTTCAACCAAATTTAACACTCGGTGCTTGTATGTTTCCAAAACAATATTGCCAACAATCCACAGAACATACACACAGTACAGTGAAAGCCCGCTACTACAAGTTCGGGATATTACAAGACGTTCGTAATTATGAGTGTTTTGTAATGCACCGTCAGTTTGTGTATGCAGTCTATTATATAAATGTTCGGTACTTACGAGTGGTATCATCTTGAGCACTTATATAGATATAAGAGATTCACAAGCAACAATCATCAACATACAATGCAAAATGATATTTTTTTAAAATTATAAGCAAGCATAATAAATATAAACACACGTGGTAATCATCATTAATCGGCTTAGCATGGCAGTGAACGTGAGATACAGCAACGGTGGAAACGCAGTTGCATGTGGCAACGCTGCCGTGACTTGCTCGACCTTGATTGTTAGGGACGCCATCTTGGTACAGCACGAAAGCGAAAGTGGGCCCGTGCACCGAGTACACAGCATCGCTTCTGTGCATCTTAGTTTTATTATAACGAATGGCATTGCAGAAACTGTTTCACTATCATATTTTTATTGTGTATGTTACACTGCAAGAAGTTAAAAAGTTACGTTTACGTAACTTTACCTGCTAAAGTTGTTTGTAGAACAAGTTAGATTTGTCCGATCATGGCAACGCATCAAAAGCAAACTTCATTTGGATCACTTTTTGAATGCCTGGAGTTGAAGTTTTACACTACCCAGCGTAACCTGAGTAAGTTCATAAACTTCTTGTGTCGTGTTTTTATACGTTGCATGTTATGAGTTCGTAACGATAAATTTTCATTTTAGCGAAATTTATGTTGGACTGCATAAATAAATAAACTGTACTCATATTTAAAACTGTTATTGTCACTCTGTATACATCACAACGTGGGTAACAGGACAGCAGCATGTCTTTTGTTAGTCCAATCATAAGATATTATTGATGCAGCTTTGTTTGTTTCAGCCAATCACAAGTGAGCTGGCAGTGCTGTTCGTTTTAGTTGTCGCCTTGCTAGACGTCCATTTTTGTTTTGTTTACCTTCTGTTTTGCCATGCTGTAGCGCATGAAATTTTTAACAAAAAGCTAATGGAGGTCACGAAATAAATTAAATTATTGAATGTTATGCCTAACGAACACATACCTATCGTTTTTGGCAGTCTTGTTTTATAATCACAAGAGATATTAGCCAAGGTAAACTGTACTGTTATTATTCCTATCCCACATACTTCAATAACCTAGAAAATGTTTTGTTTATATAAACATTCGGTTCTTACAACAACTCTTAAGTACGAACATTTTTTGTGCTGTTATGAACTCTCTTAGTAATGGGATTCTACTGTATATGACAACTGCTTATCATGACAAATTTGTCAGAAAAACAATTACTGCACTGCATATTTTTTTGAAGTTGCGTTAACTAACCATGCAAATTAATTAAGGGCTCGAAACTGCGAAACAGGTACAGTAATGCAAAACCAAATCTAAATAATACATACAATGCAGTAAGTTGAAAATGTACCAGTACTACAGTAGATGGTTCACAATAACGTAAGCACTTTTGAAGACCACCTTGTCTACAATAATGAATTATGATTAAAAAATATTTATTCTGACAGACGTTAACTTTTTAGTGAAATACAATCTATAGACTTTATAACTTGTGTTACTTTTTTATATTAACAAGTGGCAGAAAATTATAAAATTACTGAAAGGGAAAAAAAAAAAAAAAAAAAAAAAAAAAAAAAAAAAAAAAAAAAAAAAAAAAAAAAAAAAAAAAAAAAAAAAAAAAAAAAAAAAAAAAAAAAAAAAAAAAAAAAAAAAAAAAAAAAAAAAAAACCAAGAGCTTCAAAAATGCTTGCTTTACCGCGAACCGCCAATATTTGATTATTTCACGATATGTATAAAATTCAAGTGTACAATTTTTTTGGTAAGTCAAGCAAAACTTGGTTAAAATTATTTAACTTTTTTAACACCCATCATTTTTTTAACTATCAGAATAATGAATCAAGTAAAATGAGACAGGGACCTAACTTCAACAAAATGCAGGGTGAGGAATAAACAAGAGATCCTCGAGAAAATCTGTCATTAACAGCAACACCAGTGATGCCCTCCACATGCAAAAATTAGGCCAATGCCACTAATAATCTTTTCAGCTAGTGGTCAATAGAAGCAGATACCAAAGAATTTTGTTTGCCAATTATCAACTTCATTCGTTTACCAATCAAACTGTCTACATTTAATAAATTACTTATGTATCTACAGTACGTAGTTTCCTTACACCTGCAGCTTATGACAACATATCAGAAAACTAACCATCACTAACGAAAAACAATATCACTTTGTGAAGTTACCAGTATTTACTATTAACGTTTCAACATTTTATAAAATAATAATCTGTAACTTAAACATTATCTACTGATTGCTGTTTTCATAACATATGAGTGGTTAAGTACCTAATATTGACATACCACTGACTCTAAAAACTGAAGTGGTGGGAGGCCAGTGACCTGATCACTCCACCACCAAAGACAGCCCCTCTACACACAATTTAAAACTGTTCAAAACATGTCTGATACTCACAAGTTGTTGCCCTTGAGTGCAGCATGGTGCAACACGTTGAAGCCTCGTTTGTTCTTCAGAGTGAAGTCAACCCCTGGGACGTTACACAGTAAGTCTATGATCTCCAGGCTGTCTTTGCCGATGGCATCGTGGAGAGCAGTATCGCCATACGAGTCCTGTATGAAAGTTGCCGAAATTCAGTCGAGTACAAATTCAGAGTACACCCACCAATTATGTAAGTTACAGTATACACAGTTGGACTAAAATATCCAACTTATGATGTTTAAAGCATGTAACTGCATTTGGCTGGTTACTCAGTAAATACTGTTGCTCAAATTGCTCAACAGTGTTGTTTTCACTTGAGGGAAAATTTGTTTTCAGATTAAGAATGAAATAATGTTTTAGATTAAAAACTTGTCCAGTCGTTTTTCTCATGGAATATTTTGAGATGTTCTGACAGTTATATAATAATAATAATAATAATAATAATAATAATAATAATAATAATAATAATAATAATAATAATAATAATAATAAAACACCCCTCGTCATGTACGTGTTCTAACAGTTACCACAGTTATTGTTACAGTATCCGAGTTTGTTCTGTAATACCACTCCATTATCATTATTTTGTAACATAAATACAGTATAGAAGACTCATTTCTTCCTAACTTAATACATTTAATTCTCATCCCTAAACTCATCATGACAGTACAGCATATAATTTTTTCAGAAATTACAATTATGTAAAATTGTAAAATACTAAATACAGTAATCTCTAAATTTAACGTCTCTGAAGGGACTGAATAAAATCATCCTTAAACTGAAGGAGTTTTTAAACTGAATAATAAAAGTATGTTGGGACTTTACACGGGACCAAAAATACAGTTGTTAACGTGAAAGATTCGTTAAATTGGAAGACCTTAAACTGAGAGATCACTGTATGTAGTGGAAATTAAAATCAAATGTTAACATAAATTAACTGTGTCAACAACTTGAAATGTTTAAGATCTACAGCCAAAGAATACAGATACTTGACAGTGTAGTGAACCCTTACTGCAGAGGGACTGGTATTGTACCTGTATGTTGACATTGCACTTGTACTTGAGCAGGACGGCCACACACTGTGCATGCTGCTTGTTGACAGCCACATGGAGGGACGAGCACTTGCCCTTGTTCGTGGCATCTATGTCCGCACCCCTCTGCAGGAGCACTTCCATTATTTCCGGCTGGTTGCTGTTGCATCAATACACACACAATTACTCAGCCATGCACAAGAACGAAGACATCACAATTATATTCTCAAGGAGCCAGGAATAAAATGGTCAAGTCAGAGGTAAGATGTAAGACTGTGCTTAACAATGTCTCTAACACTGGTGCGGGTGAGGCAAATTAAGTACAGAGCTGCAATGGCAAGTTAAGTACAGAGCTGCAATGGAATGAAATGTAAGGGAATCCCCCCTTTTAATGGCATGAATCACCATGTTTGCCACATGCAAAAATAGTGACCTCTCCATAATCAAACCTGGATCACTTTGGTACAAGGAAAATGTCTGACCACTACATCACCATAACACCTTGAAAATACTAACTTTCGAAGGCACAAAAACTAAAATTGGCACGTGTAAAAAAAAAGAGAATTTCTACTACAATAAAACCTCGGTTAACCCAACTAAAGGGGAGAAAGCCATTTTGGATAGCAATTTTTTTTTTGGAACACTATAAAAGGGTTCCATTAGCATACCTAAGAGAAAGCCTCAAAACTTCTTAACTGCTCATTATCACTAGCACAATTTTGAATTTCACTAGAGTTTCCAGCTCATGTCGTTAGTAACGAGTATTGTGCTTCAACTATGGTAATAAGAGACTGTAGTTTCCCATTTTGTCATCATAAAATATTAAGTACAGTAGAACCCTGTTATAGTGTTCTCACTAATAACGTTTTCCTGGTTATAATGCTACCTTCATTTGGTCCCTAAAGCTCCTTGGTAATAGAAAACTACCCTATTATAATGTTTTCCCATTTATAATGTAAATATTTTTTCGGTACCTTGAGAAAGATTATAACAGGGTTCTACTGTAGATGGTAGTAGTCACCTCTGTAGCAATCCGCAATAAATCAGAGGACCAAAAAAGTCTAAATATCGCAGCACGACAACTCAACGAAAAACACATTTCTTACAGTTATGTTCATCTAACATAAATGTAATTCCTCTGTTAAATGCTTCAATCATAGTGTTAATGAAAGTTTGAACAGGTTTTGTCCCTTTACAGAATAGTACATACGAACTGTACTTAAAACAAGTGTTGGTATTCTAAATATTAACTTACATTTCTGATAACATCCCAGTAAACCATATACAATTTTAAACACAAATTTAAGAAGCTAGTATCGGTAACCAAACCTTAGCGAAGATATACAATACATGAGGGATTTCAATGGATGTGGTCTTAAAATGCTGCAAAATAAAGAAATGACCCCCAGAATGTGTTCCATAGATAAAGATATTTCAATCTATCAGGTTTCAATACACAGAGAATCCACTGTAGTCCCAAAATCATAGCTTCTTATGATTATGAATATTATGAAAGTATGAATATAAATGTACCCAAAAGCAGAATAGTGAAGGGCGGTGTCCCCCTCATTGTCCACCACTTGGAGTGATGCACCGGAAGACAGCAAGAACAGGACAAGCTCCATGTGCCCCTGGTGGCAGGCCACCTGCAGGCACGTCTTGCCGCTACTCTTACCATCCACCTGCCAACAACAAAATTACGTCACACCACATCTGGCCACAGTGGAGTCATAGGCCACAGGCAACACGAGAAACATGTTTAGCTGAACAAGTTTCAAAATAAACATGTTTGTAAGATTACACCGAATAAAACCAATTAACTTCTAATACCAATTAACTTCCAACACCAACAAACATGGAACTTAATGTACAATATTTAATTCAGGCTTGCCGTTTTAACAGATTTTATCCGTTTTAACGGATATTTAAAGGTTAAAACGGACAGACGGATAATGTTAGATATTCACGGATATTTCTAACATCTGTATTTGTCAACAGTTGACACAAAAATTAGCTACGCACATGAATGGACTAACGAGATTCACTTATCTTTTTTGTGCTTATTTTAAACCTACAAATCTTTCCCTTTGTTTTTGCAGAAAAGGTCATGCTATATACAAGCAAATATACGTAAATTTGTGTTTTATTTTATGCCAAAATAAATAAAAAAGAAAAATTTTTAAAACCCCTCATAATGGCTGCATCCCATATTTTGTACCAAAAATTTTGGTGAAAACATGCGGCGATTATGATAATAAATACGTGTATTTACATTTTATGTGCAGTGCCATGATACAAGCAAACTACGTCTCATTCGAGGCCATAATTGAACTTATGCAGATATATTAATTTTTCAACAATAAGTAGTCAGTTGAACATGTTCGCACTCATTCTACAAATTTTTCCAAATAGGAAAACGGGTGGAAAGTTTCACTGCTACTTTACCAAAACAGATTAGAAAGTAGTTCCATCTGTAAAAAACATTAACAGTAAATGGTTTCCTGTATAACATTTCAATTTTTCACAATACTATAATAATTTACAATACATATTAATTTCACTATCAAAATTCTACAGCAAGAATCTTCTAAAAAACGTCGGAAAAGTACGTAGACGTAAGTTTGAATTATTACAGGATTTTTTAATGCTAATTACAGGATTTTGGAAATGAACTTGGTGGCATCCCTGATTTAATTATTACCACATCAACACTAGACACTTGTGACATTTAATTTTCTACTGTATATTGTAACTAATAAAAATTCTGCTATGCTTGTACTGTATAATATAAACACTTTATACATGAAAAATATTTTCATTTAACAAATACAAAATGTCACACAATAGCGGCCACATTTGACATTTGAAACTAACGTACTGTACTTAAGAAGCTTAGGCCAGCTTCATCAGACCACCTGCTCGTTAATCCATTATAGAAGTTGACATTCTTATGTTTAAAAAAGTTTTATTTTTTACAATGTTAAACACATGTAGTGCCGCACAAATACTCCGAAAACCAGTTAATCGATGAATGGATAATCTGGAGTTTACTGTACTATAAAAGAGCATCAGTATTTCAAAGTCAAATTCCATATTTTAACTTTCTTACTTTAAATTTTCATTATTTCAGGTGTTCAATGTTATAGTTTTAATATTTTGACCATTTTCTAGTATTATTATCTGGAACTGTGTTCCCAGTACAAAAAGGTGGAAGGAGAAATACATTTAAGAGACCAGTTTTCATTACATAGATATATAACAGAATTAAGACATTTGATGAAATTGTAAAGAATTAGACTCTGATTCTTGTTTCAACCATCCCTATAGAAAACCAAATTAAAAAATAAAGCATACTAAAGTGGCAATTCAGCACACAGGCATAAGTATTACACACGTTCCAACCAGAATAGCCATAGTAACCATATTTACTGACCTGGTCAGGGTATTTCTGAACAAAGTCCTGTACAATGTCCAAATGCCCCTGTGCTGCTTCTCTCACAAGCTTATCCATACTAGAGCTGTCGAGCTGTGGGCACAGCACCAGGTTGGACAGCAGAGACGCCAGTGGACCTTAACACATAAATTAGCTATTACTTTACAGTGCAGTTATTTGCCTACATACTGCTTGCATCAAGTCCACACATAACATGGACAGTATGCCATACAACCCCTGCACTACGTAAGTATTAGTAATCTAATGTTTGTGTTAGAAGGATAAAAAAAAAGAATAAGTGATCAATCTACTGTATATCACTTCATATGCAATATTACAGTGATATTCCTATTTCCAAATTGATCAAATCCATTGATTCCACTAGAATCGACATCTAACTGAATCCCTACTTTCGGAATCGGAATGATCTAAAATAATAATAATAAAAAAAAAACGACTATGACAATGACGACGAGAACAACAAAAACCACCACCCTTTTAGAGCATATTTTGTCTTGCAGATAGAAGAGCATATTTTGTCTTGCAGGTAGAGCACAGCGACAATTTTATAAGGCCTCGTAAAACCCAGTACTCAAATCTGAATTCTACTGTATAGATTTACAAATGGTTTTGAGTGAAAATGGCTAACTAAAGTTAACAACTGTAATACAGCTAATACAGCCCATGAAAAGGCAATTCCTAAGACCAGTGGTAATAAACAGGGAATAAATAAAAATTTGTTTGGCAATAACCGTCAGCATTCTTGTTTAACAATTATGTTACATAGGATTCAATGTTAAATAGATACAAAGTACTTCTACAATTTTCTGGGCAGTTACTAGCTGTACAGTATATCTTGGAGGTACTGTATGTATTCCATTACGTGAAACTACGTTAAAACAACTGCTGCCATCTTGGATTTTAAAAAAATGATACTGGTACTCCTACTTTCGAATTTCATAAGAATACAAAAAAAATAGTTTAAAAAAAATCACATTATCACTATCACAGAATCAGAGTTGGTATAATTTACTGATCGGCCCAAAACTTATATATTACATTTATTGGTACTCTAAATCAATTACTACGAAAGTTTTTCTACAATTTTTGGAGAATCGCCAAGATGTGAAGATTACAAGAAAAGTGCCAATACTATTATTTCTAATTATAAAACAATTTCTATTCTGAGTAAAAGATTTTATGTTACAGGCAATACAACACTAATTTGTAACCTTGAAATGTAGTTGTCTAAGAAATGCAAGTGAAACATTATACTGTACATAGTAACAAAGGGAAGCTGCAAACGAGAATGAACCTTTAATATGGTCCTTGAACAGAACTTGACCCGAACCCTCCTGTTACTCACCGAACTCTAACCGAACACAAACTAAACAGTTACCTATTTTATTATTGCAATAGTGAAAAATATTAGACCCTTCAAATTTTTTAAAAAGAGACTTGGGTTGCTACAGAATTGCTAGATCAAATTTCCCTGACTTTCCAGGTTTTCCCGACAAAAATTATGAATTTCCAGTCTTTTTTGAGGAATTAAAAATCACGATAATTTAATTTAATATTTAGAAATACAATAAATTTGCATGAATGTTTCAAAAAAACTGTTTATAAATGTACTACAGACAGTTAATAGTGTTCCACACACTCAGTTACCACAATCCAGAGAATTGTAATAAGTTATAATTCACTGAACCTATTTTTAAAATGAACTGCTGAGATAACATTTTCATATTATTAATGGTTGTGCAATTACACAAAAGTCAATTGCTAAGCATGCAGTCATGAAGATGCGACTCCAGCCCAGAAGCTCAGAGGACCAGATATCGCTACAAGGACTCTCCTTGAATTGTTTCCGCCATGATTTGGATTACAAGACGAGGAGGACCAAAGATGAGTGAGGGATGACATGAAATGAGACCTTACAGATGGAACAGTGATGGAATGGAAGGATGGGGGGAAAGAGGAGTGCCCCGAGAAAACCAGCCGGGCAGCAATATCTGCCACATTTCCCAGATGTGAAAAATTTGGGACCAACCCTGCCTGGGATCAAACCAACATCACCTTAGTGGGAGACGTGTGGTCTAAACACTCAACTGGCACGGGCATCAAAATTTTATTTAGTTTCCAAATATTTATAATTACAGTAGAGCCCCGATTTAACGAACTCGGGAATAACGAAAACAGTGATATAATGAAAGGATTTTTAGGAACCTTAAAAAAATAACAAAAAAAAAAGTATTAAATAACTGACAGACTTTAATAAAATCAAATATTAATTGTAAGTTCAGTCCTTTAAAAATACTAGCACCGACCGTTGTATATAGTTATTTCTCCACGGAAAAGCTTAAACCATCCGTCGAGAAACAAAAAATTCTTTAAAATTTGTTGAAAACTTTGACCGCAGGAGTTATTTAGATATACGCACGCGCGGGCGCGGCCGAGCGAGCGATGCTGTGTTGCATAACAAGCGCGCGCCTAGATCCTCATCCTGGCGGCTGGCAAGTGAACGAGCATCTAGGTACCCAGTGTGGTGGCACTATTCTCCTTCACACACATACCACGTGCTCGTTGTACCTACGCTGACCACGTGCTCGCACAAACGCGCCCTCTGCTTCACCCGTCGTATATTGCTGGATTCGGTATGTCCTCGGCTAGCTGAAAGTTCAGTGATAGAGTTACGAGCTCTTACCTCAGTGTCGTGGGTACGAGAAGAGAAGAGCA